>CM076581.1:732843704-733041129 GCA_034641835.2 Pinus albicaulis
TCACTTCCCGAAACAGGTATTTATCCAATTTCCATCGAACCCTGCAAGTCTTGAGTTTTACATTAATTCCACATAAAAATACTAAAAAGCAGTACAATTCGGTCTTTGTTTCACCCCATAAGTTCCTAGACTTGTAATTTTGCCCATTTTTCCACTAAAAACCAAAATTCCTTTCTGAATCCACAAGAACCAGAAATGGAAACTCCTACGGCTTTAAATGTTGCACCTTTGAATGCCCCCCATAAAGATTTAGACTATCTGCCTCTAGCGGATGGGGATTTCCAGATAAAATACCTCATCCTTAGTGAAAATCCTCTCAGAATATTTTTCCAATGCAGAGATAATTACCTGAATGGCTTTGATATTTTTGGACTGTGGGAATCCAATATTCCTATGTATTTTTTACCCTCAGTCCATGTTTTTCCTGAAATAATTTATCACTGCCATGCCAATTATGACCCTAATCAACGAGAAGTTATGTACCCAAGTCAAACCATTATTTTTCCAATAATTGCGCAATCCATTAATGAAATGTTACAGTTTCATCCCGGTCAAGCCTTGACTCCCATTTCCATGGGAGATTTACTTGAAAAATCCACAAATTTATCCCAAGAAGAACTGAATCGCCTTTGTCAAACTTTCATGCTACAAGAACATCAACCCAAAGGCCCCCCTCCTTATGGAAATACATTTTTCACAGATATGGGCAGACTCATAGTGAATATGATATCTTCAGTAATGGGATTCAACACTAGTGAATACGTTGATAAGTTAACCCTAGTGTTGTTGTCAATTTTTGTTCCTGGGCAGCCCCCTGCTGTCAAATATGATTTTGCCTCTTACATTGCTGATAAGATTCATGACCAGTTCATGAGAGTAGAAGATGAAAAAGTTTTCAAATACTCCACTTTTATATACCATCTTATGCTCTATTATCAATCAGATAATTTCCCCTTCCCTGTCATGAAACTTGACACCAAAGAAAATCCAAGGTCTGTAATCTTCTGGTATGCAATATTCCATAATTCCTTTGAGTCCCCTTACTCTTACAATGAATTCATTGACCTATTTGTTCACCTAGAAACCACCTTATTAACAGGAGTCTCCCCTCCTAGGGTCAATAGTGATATGAAGAAAATTCTCCAACTCTCCAAGCAATACAGGATAGGTGATTGGTACCTATACCAAAATCATACAGAAATTAGGATATATGGATGTGAGTTCTGTCCTTTCAAGCTAGAAAAGTATGTCCCGATGAGGCTCTTTGCCTTAGAATACTTCAGAAAAATGATAAATTTAGACTTGGTCCATTTTTATAATGCCAAGAAGAAAGCTCATCTCAGAATAAAGAGTCAATTAGGCCCTTTTGTTTGTAATACTAGGAATGTAGGGAAAGAAGCAGAAAGAATTCTAGAAGATTATCTCAAGTTGCAAAAAAGTTTTTGGTGGGTACCTTATGACCCTAACAGCTTTATTTGTGATAGGAGAATGAAAAATAGATTGTCACCATACCTTCACCATAGGATTCCAGAGATTGAACAATTTGCAAACATGGATGAATGGATGGAAGGGACCTTAGTGGAAAAGGATAGTGAACAGGTCAATGTTGAGAATGTTATGAAAGATCTTGAGAAAATACTTGACTTGGTTTCTTTTGGGTAGGTAAAAAGACGAGGAACTGGCCCTTCCTCTGCTGGAACATCTCAGCAACATTTGTAGGAAACCAGTGCACCAACCACAGTAACATCCAAAGGTAAGGAAAAAGGAATTAGTACACAAGCCACAAAGAAATTCACAATGTCGGAGCAGCCTGAAACTTCCAAGGAACAGGACCAAATGAATATTTCTTCCACTCGGGTCAATGTGGAAAAACCTCTAATCTTGAAAAATCCCCAAAATTAAGAAAAAATCAAAAAGAGAGACGTAAAAACAGCTACCACTATCACTGGACCTTCAGAACAGCCTGGTATCCAAAGGCAAAGACTAAATCCTCTCTCAAAAGAAGAAATTGTTGAAGAGATCACTGATAGTCAGAGGAGAGAAGGGTTAGATAGCCAGAAAACATTCACAATCAGTGGGACATCCACGAACTCATAGAGAAAAGAGCTAGAAAGACAACAAAGTGCAGAAGTATCATCCTTTAGACCACCAGCGAAGGATGCTTGGGATATTGAAAAGAAATTTATAAACATAAAAGCTAGAAATTATCAATTAAGACTTCAAGTTTATAATCAATATTTAAATATGGCCCCCAAAAATCAACAGAGATTGATGTCAGCCTATGACATCCAGGAAGGTAAAATGGTGATGAGTCATTTCAAGCCTAAAGTGCAGCAGCCTCAAACAGCAGCAGATTATGTTAGAAACAATTTTAAAGTTATGGCAAAGGATATTCATCCTTTGGATCAGATTGAATTACATAAACAAACTAGAGAGATGATTTATTAAACCTTCACTGGTAATTCAATGATGGCCCAAAGATTACAAAATTCCTTGGATAATACAAATGCTCAATTGCATCTGGAAAAAGCTTCCCCCCAGGCCAAAGATAATAGAATAAAATCTTTGGAAGAAATAATTATTGGATTGGGTCATAATCCCAAATATGTTAAGGTTACAGAAGCCTAGATAAAAAAGAAAGATTATGATATTGTAGCCCTAAGGAAACAATTAAAGTTGCCACCTTCAAGGCATCCACAAACTGCTGAGGTCATAAAGAAAAAATCTAAAGAAGAGCTGGTGGATTTTCTCTTAAAACTTAATGAACGACTGAATGGGATTGAACAAGAACTTGAAAAAGCATTGAAGGACAAGCAGGGAGAGTCGATGTCTCAGCCTCCCAACTTGATTCCAGTAGTCTCAACAGTAGTTCCTTCTACAACACTAGCACCAAACATCCAAGAAGCCACAGCAGAAGTGGTCACAGGTACAACAACAACAGGGCAATCAGCAGGACTAGCATAGGGAAAAATTGCCAATTTAAGCACTCAGGAGCTAATAAAATCAATGGAGGAATTGAAGCTTCAAGTTACAGAACTCCAAAAAGCAAAGGAAAAATTTACTACTTTGGAACAGAAGTATGATCTCTCAAAGATAAATGTTGCAGAAAATACAAGAGAGATCAACAGGTTAGAAAAATTGGTAAAAGCATTAGAAAAGGATCTCACATTGGAGAAACCTTTGAAATAAATCAAGGAAATTCTTTGGGACAACATCATTCAATCAATAAATGATGTCTGGTCATCAATCCAAATAATGTATGAGCAAAATGATTTAGTTAAACTGGCTCTAGAATAAGTTCAAAAGACAAGGACAGAATTAGGAAAAATGCTTGAAGAAGCCAACGAGCTCATACAGTTTTTAAATACCAAGAACAATTATCAGCTTGAAGAGCTGGGCATTAAGGATAGAACAGGGACAATTTTGGAAGTAAAAAAGGTTTTTACTAAAAAAACTTTGATGCAAAACTTAGAAAGAAGATGCCATGATATGAAGGAAAAAATCAATGCTTTTATGAAAAAAATTGATATTTTGCAGAGTAGAGGGTTTCCAAGTCCTTTAGTTTCTCATGATAAAATAATGAGCCATCGAAACTATGTTGAGAATTTGAATAGGTATGCAGACAACTAGGCAAGTCCATCGACAAGTTCATCAACAGCAAAAGCGTTGCCTACAGGAAAAATTCTTTATGACAGTCTGGAAAACTTGTTTTATCTCGAACATGAGGTAAAACACTTATTTCCAATTCAGCATACCTTTTTCAGATACACAGAAACTGATGAGACCCTGAGAAAGCTTCAAAGAACCAGAATACCAGAAGCACAATGGTGGGAAGACATGTTGGACATTTTGTAAAAAATATCCTTGGATGAATTCTGGTTATTTACTACAGTAAGTAATGGTAAAAGGATAAACAGAGATTAAACAGGTCAAAGTGTATCAGTACAGATAAAGAGTATCAGTAAAAACAGGGTAGCCAGCACATAGTTACCAAAGAAGACAACAGCAAGCCAAATCATAGGGCCTGCCTCTAGCACACTCACAAAATAGGAACATCACAACATCGGTTTATATTTTCTTCTATCTACGAGACTATCTATCTCTATTTTCTTGTAATTTATTAATAATTCATCCTAAAATATATCTCACTCTGTTAGGAGATATTTTTTATAATTTTTTGTATAAATACTCCCTCAATTAGAGTATTGAGGGGGGTGGATTCTTAGACTTTGCGGTAATACCGATTATTTTGGAATAAAGTGTTGTTGCACAAATTTTTCATGGCTAGATGAATAAAGAATTGATGCAAAGGACTTTTCATAGGATTCTTTTTTTCAGACACCGGATCAATAAGTCTTCTATACCTTATGTTTTAAAGTTTTCTTGTTTATTATACCATCTATGTTTCATATCTAAATGATAAACGAAAAAAAATAATTTAGAAAGTGCTTGAACGCAATCTGTTTTCAATCGTTGTTATTCTTAATGTTTTCCTCTGAACTAGTATGAACATTGAATTCTTAATTTCTCTTGTTTTCTAGTTTATTCATTTTGATTATTTGGTAAATAATTCTTAATTTATCTTTATTAATAATCATTCAAGTTCCCTCTTTCGAATATGTTGAAGGATTCTTAATTTCCTTTCACCCATTTTGAGTCCATTCCATTTATTTCAAGCCTTTAATTGTTCCCTATTTGATTACCTTGCCCTGTGAAACCATCTCTTGTGAAGAAACCAAATCCAGTCAAGCCATCTTCTTTGACTCCATTAGCCCAATGGCCTAAACTACTCAGTCCAACCCCTCTATTTTTTTGAATTCCACCACCCAAAAACAAATAAAATCCCTAAAATTTCATAACTAGCCTAATATCTTTCAAAAAAAAGCTAAAACTTAAAGAGAGAGCCCTCTCTGGATACAGATTAGCTAGATTTTGTACCTAAAAGTTGGTTTGTGGTTACCTCGGACCCCTTTCCTCTTCCCAACAACTTTAAGGAAAATATGAGTGATAACATAGTGGCGACTCCCCTGGGGAATCAAACAATTTTCTTGTTACTATTGTTTACTTTATAAACTATAGACGGCGCCTGAAGTTAGCCAGGTAGCCTTTGAAATGCTCTTGCTTTGCAATTGCATAAGTAAATGAATGTTGCTTTAGTCTATCTCCGGTCTAGTTTATGAACTGAACATCCGGTTTCAAACACTTGATTAGTTCCTCTAGTTAAATAAATCTTTAAGAAAATTTAAATCCAATATCTAAAACCTCTTAAAGAAATTATTGAAGTTGTATTGTTAATTCTGTTTAGACAAAAAACCAAAAAAAAAAAATCACCTAGAAACCTGGCTTCAGAAAGGACTCATTACACCAAGGCTAATCCTGATCCAAATCCATCGCCTGTGTTCGAAAATCCTAATCTGATCCCCAAAATTCTTAGGAGACAGGGGAGCCAAGAGAGTTTTGCTAGTTCTCGGCCTCTCTATAGATCAATATCCTGTCCTGTGAAGTGGATTTACCTTGAGGACGAACCCTTTGATGAGCAATTTGAAACCTCTTTATTTGTAACTTTTTTTGAATCTGAGTTGGCCCACTTGGTTCAAGACCCAGTATTTATTGAAGATTTACAACTTGACTTTGTTATTTCATATCTTGAAAAATATTTGTGTAACTCCGTACAATCTGAGCTTTCCTCTGAAGGAACACTAAATATTTCTGTAATCACTTCAGCCTCTCCAAGTTCATCTACATTTCCTCAAACATTTCAACCTAAAACCACCCCTTCTACCCCTCCATCCACCACTCCTAGATCAACCTCAGCTGTAGTTTCATCACTACCTACTGCAATGGTGAATAGATATGCTCCCTTGGTATTACCAGCCAATCCAAGGGCTATGCCCCAAGACTACTAAAGTAAAATCACTCCATTTGATGGTTCTGGTACCTACACTACACAACAACATAATAAAAAAATGATCGATTATTTTGAAATATATGAAGTAGATGTAGATGATGTAAGAATGAGAATATTTGTTCAAAATCTTACTGGAGAAGTTAGAACCTGGTTTAGAGCCCTTCCTGCAAACAGTATCAATGAACTAGAATCTCTTTATATAACATTTTTAAACAGATGGGAAAAAAAGAAAGATTCTCTCCAAATCTTATCAGAATATGAAAATTTGAAGAGAGGAACACAAGAAACTATGCAATATTACTGCACTAGGTTCACTAATGTTTACAATGCTATCCCCCAAAACCTCAGACCTCCTCCAGATTTAGCATTAATCAAATTCTCTGATGGATTTGATTCTAATATGGCGTACCATCTTAGGGAAAGATCTCCTCGAACTTTAGAAGATATGCAAAGTATAGATGTGAGTGTTGAAGCCAACCTGATATCCAAATGAACTAAAGCCAGAATTGAAAGAAGGATACCATTAAAAGAAGAACCCTCTACCTTTGAACAAAAACTAGATGCTATTATTAAAGGGATGGAAAGGCTAGGAGATAGAGTAGAAACAATTGAAAGGAAATCTCCTTGGGATGGTCAAACGAGCAATACTGGGAGAAATCTATATTTTAGAAAGAACCAAAACCAAAACACTGGAAATACTGGTCCTGACCAAAACATTAGGCCCCCATTTCAGGAAAATTATGTTGAAGCCTCAAATTATGATGAACCAATAGAAGATACTCAAATAAACAACTTAATGGGACTCAATAATGAACAACAAGTTTTCTTGACCCAAGAGGATCAAGAAGCTCACATTCTCAAACAATTCCAAACTCAGTCAGGACAATCATTTGACTTCAAGTAGGGATATGATACAACCATTTATGAAGTCCACAAGCAATATAATCTGAGGAGCAGAAGAATTGATGTCCCTAAAAAAAATAAACAGAAAGCTACAAAACAGCCCCTCAAAGGTAAAACCAATACTACCCCTGTACATATTCTTTCTAGATCAGATCCTAATCTTGCTAATCCAATTATTAAAGATGTATACGATAATCAACCTAATAACAAACAAATTTCCAATACTCTTCCTTCTAAAGGAAATGTAGAGGAACCCCCAGAAGTTGATTCGGAAACAACCTCAGCCCACAACCTTACTCCTCAAAAGGAGAAAAATACAAAAAATACAAAAGATAAAGAAAATCCAACTCTCCAAAATACAAGAAATCAGACTGAAAAAACATTTTAATTTGGAGGCTGAGGTAGGCAAATTAAAAATAGTTGTTCCATTGTCTAAATTAGATAAAATTTATGTCTACCAAAGTCAAATCAATAGATCACTCAATATCACTGGAAGTGAAGACTCAGTAAACGTTTTTGATGACCAACCGAAATTACTCTTTGGCCTTGAAGTAAATGGAAAACCAGTAAATGGAGGAACTCCTCCATTTTATGTAAGTTTAAACATACATGATAAAATACTTCATAATGCCATGTTGGATTCTAGGGCATCTCACAACCTAATGTCCAAATCTGTAATGGAGAATCTAAACCTAGATATCACCAGGCCATACAAAGACCTCTTTTCTTTTGATTCAAGTCAGGTGAGATGTTTAGGATTAATCAAATACTTGTGTGTTTCACTGGTTCAATACCCTACAAAAAAAATCTTGATGGACATAGTAGTAGCATATATTCCTCCAAAGTATGGCATGTTATTGTCCAGATCTTGGGGTGAAAATATTCAAGGATCTCTTTAATTGGACATGTCATACGCTACTATTTCAGTGTTCAGCCAACCTAATAAACTATACATAGAAACTTTAATGAAATATGTAGTTAGTAGTTAGGAGTAACCCGAAAATTTCCCCATCTACTCAGTACACTCTGATATGGATTCATTTATTCTTTATAATGCTGAAATTGATCCTCCCACTGAATTAAAAGTTCTAGCAGCAGAACCAAAAGAAATTAAAAATGAAAAATCTAGTGTTCAAATCCAGGAAATCTCTCAGAACAATGAAACATCAAATACCCAAGGGAAACCAGAAGAAAGTAAAAAACCAGATCTCACTGTTAAAAAAGTTCCTAAAACTCCTGATACCAATTATGAACATGAAATTCTTTGGCACTTAGAATTTGATGGTTTAGTTAATAAATTAGGAGAAGGAGCAGGAGTCTGGGTGCACAACCTTGAAAATGATCACGCTGAAGCCATGCCTACAGATTAAACTTTAAGTGCACCAATAATATGGCAGAATATGAAGCTCTTTTGCTAGGTCTTAAACTTGTCAAAAAATTAGGGGAAATTAGATTATCTGTCATAGGAGATTCTGATTTAATCATTCAACAGATCAAAGGAAACTTTCTAACAAACGATCCCAGACTGAGAGAATATAGAGGAACAGTTGTAGATATACTCAATACTTTTCTACAAGCTCAGCTTGCTAAAATCGCAAGAAAACAAAATTTGCACGCCCATAGTCTGGCAATATTTGCCAGCACTTGTAAATTACCATTCGAACCTAATCATCATTTCATAGCTGAGATTAGACATAGACCAGCCATACCTGACAATTTTAAGAACTGGAAAGTCTTTGCAGGTGATGAGAAGATTAAAAATTTCCTAACTTTAGATGAATAATTTTCTAACAGCAACATAGATGTAGATACAATCATTGAATTTGATCAAACAAATGAACAAGAAACAGACATTTTAGAAGAAAGTGCAATTCAAATGCTTCATCCAACAAATTTTACCAACACAAAAATGCAAAACCTTAAACAAATGGATATTGATGAGATTACTAAAGAAGAATCTGAGGTCATTAATTTAAAAGACAATCATTTTCCTAAAGGATTAACTCCTCTAGAAGATCTCTTTGATTCTAATGATATTCCAAAGAAACCTAAGATGGAACCATTAAAAGCAGATATTGAGGAATATAAATTGGGGACTGAAGAAAATCTAAAAATGATAAAGTTATCTAAATCTTTGCCCCCTGACCAAAAACTAAAATATGTTGAATTAGTGAGATAATTCCATGATGTCTTTTCCTAGAGCTATGAATACTTGAAATCATATGACACCTCTATAATTCAGCATACAATACCACTAAAAGAAAATCAGAAACCATTTAAACAAAAACTCAGAATAATTAACCTTGTACTGCTGCCTTTAATTGAAAAATAAATCAAACGTATGTATGAAGCAGGGATAATTGCTCCCATTAGGTTTTCAGAGTGGGTATCTAATTTAGTACCTACTAGGAAGAAAACTAGAGAAATCAGATTATGTGTTGATTTAAGAAATGTAAATAAGGTTTCTTTGAAGGATAATTACCCTTTACCCAAGATGGATCACATTTTACAAAGGGTAGTAGGTTCTTCTAGGATTTCACTTCTAGATGGATTCTCAGGACATAATCAGATTCTAGCTCATCCTGATGACCAGGAAAAAATGGCTTTCACAACACCATGGGGCACATTCAAGTATGTTAAAATTCCATTTGGACTTAAAAATGCAGGAGCAACCTTCCAAAGAGAAATGGACATAGCATTCGCAAAAGAAATTCATGACTTTCTTGTTATATATCTGGATGACTTAACTGTTTTTTCTAAATCAGATCAATAACATTTGGATCATCTCAGAAAAGTATTCTTAAAATGCAGAAAATATGGTATTTTTTTGAATCCAAAGAAGTTCTTGTTTGATCTAGAAGAAGGTAAAATCTTGGGCCATATCATCTCCAAAGATGACATTAGAATTCATCCCACTAGAATAGAAGCTATACTGCAAATACCTCACCTTAGAAGTGTCAAAGAACTTCAAGCTTTCCTAGGAAAAATAATTTTTTTGAGAAGATTCATATCTAGCTTAGCTGAACTAATGAGATTGCTTAATAATATGTTGAAAAAGGATTCAAGTATTAAATGGACAGTAGAAGCCAAAGAAGCATTTGAAGAAATTAAAATGGCTTTGACCAAAACACCGGTCCTTACAAGTCCACAATTTTATAGAGACTTCATAATATTTTCATTTGCATCAGAACACACTATAGCAGCCATTTTATTACAAAAGGATGATCAAGGATGTGAGAAACCCATAGCCTTTTTTAGTAAAGCACTCAGGGATGCATCATTAAAATACAACATCATGGAAAAACAAGCTTTTTCACTTGTAAAAGCCATTAAAGACGTTAGAGTCTACATATTGTAACTCCATGTGATAGCCTATGTACCAAATGTTGTTGTCAAAGACATCTTAACCCAGGATGGAATTGAGGGCAAAAGAGGTAAATGGATTGCTACCATATTAGAGTATGATATTGAAATAAAACCTACAAAGCTTATAAAATGATAGGGATTGGCCAAGCTCATGACAGAAACAAATTGTCAAACCCTGGACATTAATTTATTGGATAACAAATAGGAGATGGTGACTCCACAAATCAGTCAGGCCTTCTTAGATTCACCTTGGTATGCTGATATAATTTATGCACTATTAAACCTGCAAGATCCTCCAGGGTTATCCAAAACAAATAAAAGGTTTTTAAAGATGACATCTTCAAAGTTTTGTATTTTAGATAATGTTATTTTTTGGAAAAATCATGAAGGTATTCTATTGAATTGTTTATTAAAAGAAGAAGCTAGCAAGGCTCTCCAAGAATTACATGCAGGAGACTATGATGGACAACTTTACTGGAAATCAACTGCAGACAAGATCCTAAGGGCTAGATTTTATTGGCCAACATTGTTCACTGATGTAAAGAAATTTGTCACTGCTTGCCATAAATGTCAAATTTTTGAAGGCAAGAGAAAACTATTACCTTTACCCCTGACACCAATTTCCACTAAAAAACCCTTCCAACAATGGGGCTTGGACTTCATTGGAGAAATCCATCATCCCTCTTCTGGCCAACACAAATGGATCCTCACTGCTGCGGAATATTTCACCAAATTGATAGAAGAAATTCCTTCCAGACAAGCCAATGACATTGTGATCATAGGATTCTTAGAAACCAACATATTATCTAGATTTGGCTGTCTTGATAAAATCATAACTGATAATGTTGTTTCCTTCAAATCCAAGAAGATGATAAATTTCTATAAAAAAATACCATATCACCTTAGTCCATTCCATAGCCTATTACCCTCAAGGTAATGGACTGGATAATTCCTCCAACAAGAGTCTCATTAATATTATTACAAAATTATTGGAGGAAAACAAGAAAAATTGGCACATGAAACTTACAAATGCACTATGGGGAGACAGACTCACCACCAAAAAATCTATTGGGACCAGTCCTTATGAGTTAGTCTATGGCATGGAGGTTGTATTTCCTTCATATTTTGGAGTTCCTGTAAAGAAATTACTTCAAGAAGCTCAGGTTGAACCTAATGATATTCAAAGGAGGATAAACCAGACCATCAATCTATAGCAAACCAGAGAGGAAGTATATCAAAGATCCCAAGTGTTGCAGGAGAAGTTGAAGAAGATATTTGATAAAAGAACCAAGGCAGAAGATTTCTACCTTAGAGACAAAGTGTTAAGATGGGATTCCAAAAGAGAGGATAAGGGAAAACATGGGAAGTTTGACTTCCTGTGGAAAGGACTTTATATTATCTATGCCTTACAAGGAAACAATACATATTATTTGAAAGACTTGGATGGTACAGAAATTAAAGATGGGCCAGTTAATGGCCAAATGTTGAAACATTACTTTGATCCTACTTATTAATGTATCCTAATTTTTAACATGTACATACTATATCCTTTGTAATGTCACAGTTTTGATTGGATAGTAACTTGCTGGAGTTGAAGCCCGAAGAGAAGGCCCTAAGCTTTAGAAGTGTCACTGTCATACATACAATAAAGCAACAAGCAGAAGAAGATTCCATAGTTTAGCCAAACTCATTCTGAGGCCAACTGACCTGCTGTTCTTGACTTTTCACCAGGAAAAGCCATCCCGAGGTGGAGCCAGTGTTATCCTCCTATACCAATAGGTGTCATATATGATGATTGACTTGATGGACTATGTAATATGTTCATAACTTTCCTTGTTGAAAAGGTTTTCCATATTATCAAAAAAATCAAAAAATTTAAAAAATGTAAAGATGGTATACCCTAAAAGAAAAATCAAAGGGTGAAAAGAATAAAATGGCCAAAAAAGTGAAAGAAAATGAACCTCACCAAAAGAAAGGCCAAGGAAAGTGTGCAAGTCTAAATGCCACTAATTTTTACTCTTATGCAATAAAAAAATTGTGTGCAACTTGTAACTTATGCCACAATTGGTGAATAGTCAAACAGCTTAAGCTTGGCTAGTTCATGTTTGAATTTTATGGTTTAGAAATAGAGAATAAAATCTAACCAAACTGTTTAATCTTGTCAGATAAGTAGATAGCTAGAGTAAATAAAAGGAGCTCAACAGCTTAATTTGAGCCCTTGGATGTAATAAGGTTAGACTTAGATAGATTTCTACATGTAAAAGAAAAGAAAGTGTGATAAGGGTTTTCCAATCTAAGTGCACCTTAATAAAGAAGAAAAAATGTCAGGTTAAAGTAGGTAGGGTAGGTAGATGGTGTTGCAGAATTACATGTGATGGATAATGACTCTAAATGTGTTAATATTTACTTTCATCACAAGTGCAAGGCAGACATTACACTGAAGGAATTTCAAGCAAAACAAGGTCAAATGATTAAATTCCCTTCTCATTTTTCCCTAAAAAAATTTACTAATTTCCCCTAAGTACTAAGGCATTTGAAAATTAGAGGGGCTAAGAGCATTTCTCTGACTTCTGGATGGACGGAACCCTCCGCCCAATAATTTAAAAATCCTAAGTACTTAAAGCCATCCATAAGTCATTCATTTACTTCCATAAGTATTTTCCTAAGTAAAATTCTATTTTACTTAGGAAAATTATGCAATATCCCATAAAAACCCTTTTTCATTCAAGCCTAAGTTAAATACACAATTTTAATGTTTTTATACTTAGCGCTTTTTCATTCATTTTGACATATTAACTTTTAACCTATATTATTTATTTCCCCTATAAAATCTACCCATTTCCGTATTATTATAACTATACATAATCCCCAAATTTGATATATCCCGCCCCTGGTTAAAATATAACCATAATACAACATTAATTGGGATTAATTAGTTAATCTGTAACTAATTAAGAGCCCCGACCCCCTGCCACATTAAATAAGGATTAATTAACCCTCACGGTTAATTAATAGCTTTCCTGACCAATCACGTTGCTCCTGATATGATTAAATAATCTTTGATTATGTTGGGCCCGCCCTCATTAAACGTCCGTCAACTCGCCTCCTCGATAGCCGTCTAACCAAGCCCCCCAACATCCAATGGTTGTTGTCGTTATCGCATGACCCTCCACGACCAAACATTAGCATGTGATTGCGAAGTGGTTTCGTGAACAGTGATCTGCCACGTGTCGAAAAGCCTGTGGAATCGATGGCTTCCGTCCAAATACCGTCCGTCCCAAAAGCAATGCAATGTCATACCACTTACCGACTTCTGCATACGACAAAAGACATTTTCCCGCGTACATAATCTATCCGAAATATCAAAAGCCCCGCCAACCTTGAATTTGTGAATAAAACAAACAAATGCACGTATTTTTATAATTTTATGGACCAGTGTTCCCACGCAAAATGTCAAAATCAGTTGTTGAAGATTTCCAACCACCACTTTGCCAAATGATTTTCAGTTGAACCAGTCAGCTATTGCCCGCACCTGTTTCCTCACTATTCACTTCCTAAGATAGGTATTTATCCAATTTTTGTCGAACCCTACAAGTCTTGGTTTTTACTTTATTTCCACAAAAAAAAACTAAAAAATAGTACAATTTGGTCTTTGTTTCACCCCATAAGTTCCCAGACCTCTAATTTTGCACATTTTTCCACTAAAAACTCACATTCCTTTCTGAATCCTTAAGAACCAGAAATGGAAACCCCCGTGGCTTTGAATGTTGCACCTTTGAATGCCCCCGATAAAGATTTAGACTATCTGCCTCTAGCGGATAGGCACTTCCAGATGAAAGACCTCATATTTAGCGAAAATCCTCTCAAAATCTTTTGCCAATGCAGAGATAATTACCTGAAAGGCTCTGATATTTTTGGACTATGGGAATCCAACCTTCCTATGTATTTTTTACCCTCAGTTTATGTTTTTCCTGAAATAATTTATCACTGCCATGGCAATTACGACCCAAATCAACGAGAAGTTATATCCCCAAGTCAAACCATTCGTTTTCCAATAACTGCTCAATCCATCAATGAAATGTTACATTTTCATCCCGGTCAAGCCCTGACTCCCCTTTCCGTGGAAGATTTACTTGAAAAATCTACAAATTTATCCCAAGAAGAACTGAATCACCTTTGTCAAACTTTCATGCTACAAGAACATCAACCCAAAGGCCCCCCTCCTTATGGACATACCTTTTCCACAGAGATGGGAAGAATTATAGTCAATATGATATCTTTAATAATGGGATTCAACACTAGTGAGTACGTTGATGAAATAACCCTAGTGTTGTTATCAATTTTTACTCTTGGACAGCCCCCTGCTGTCAAATATGACTTTGCCTATTACATTGCTGACAAGATTCATGACCAGTTCATGAGACTAGAAGATGAAAGAGTTTTCAAATACTCCACTTTTATATACCATCTTATGCTCTATTATCAGTCAGAGAATTTCCTCTTCCCTGTCATGAAACTTGACACCAAAGGAAATCCAAGGTCTGTAATCTTTCATAATTCCTTTGATTCCCCTTACTCTTACAATGAATTCATTGACCTATTTGTTCACCCAGCAACCACCTTATTAATAGGAGTTTTCCCTCCTAGGGTCAATAGTGATATGAAGAAAATCCTCCAGCTCTCCAAGCAATACAGGGTAGGTGATTGGTACATATACAAAAACCATACAGAAATTAGAATGTATAGGTGTGAGCTTTGTCCTTTCAAGCTACCAAAGTATGTTCTGATGAGGCTCTTTGCCTTAGAATACTTCATACAAATGATAAATTCAGACATAGTCCATTTTTACAATTCCAAAAAGAAAGCTCAGCTCAGAATCAAGAGTCAATTAGGCCCTTTTGTCTATAATACAAGGGATGTAGGGAAAGAAGCGGAAAGAATTTTAGAAGATTATCTCAAGTTGCAAAAAAAAATTTGGTGGGTACCTTATGAACCTAACAGCTTCATATGTGATAGGAGAGTGAAGAACAAATTTTCACCATACATTCACCATAGGATTCCAGAGATTGAACAATTTGCAAACATTGATGAATGGATGGAAGGGACCCTAGTAGAAAAGGATAGTGAATAGGTCAATTTTGAGAATGTTATGAAAGATCTTGAGAAAATACTTGACCTGGATTCTTTTGGGCAGGTACAAAAGCCAGGAATTGGCCCTTCCTCTGCTTGAACCTCTCAGCAACATTCAAAGGAAACCAGCACACTAGCAACAACAACATCCAAAGGTAAGGAAAAAGAGACTAGTACACAGGCCACATAGCAATTCACGATGTCAGAGCAGCCTGAAACTTCCAAAGGACAGGCCCCAATTCAGAATTCTCCCACTCAGGTCAATATGGCAGAAAATCCAATCTTGCAAACTCCCCTGAATGAGGAAAGAATTAAAAAGAGAGACAGTGAAACAACTACTCCTACCAGTAGACCTTCAGAACAGCCAGGTACCAAAAGGCAAAGATTAAACCCTCTATCATAAGAAGAAATTGTAGAAGAAATCATTGATAGTCAGAGGAAAGAAGGAGTAGATAGCCAGAAAACATTCCCAGTCAGTGGTACATCTACCAACTCACAGAAAAAGGAGCTAGAAAGACAAGAAAGTGCAGAGGTGTCATCCTTCAGACCACCAGTGAAGGATGCTTGGAATATCAAGAAGACATTTATAGACATAAAAGCTAGAAATGATCCATTAAGACTTCAAGTTTATAATCAATATTTGAAGATGGCCCTCATAAATCAACAGAGATTGATGTTAGCCTAGGACATCAAGGAAGGTAAAATGATAATGAGTCATTTCAAGCCTAAAGTACAGCAACCTCAAACAGCAGCAGATTATCTTAGAACCAATTTTGAAGTCATGGAAAAGGATATTCATCCTTTGGATCAAATTGAATTACATAAACAAGCTCGAGAAATGATTATTCACCCTTGACTGGCGAGGGAATGATAGCCCAAAGATTGCAAAATTCCTTGGATAATTCATCTGCCCAACTGCATCTGGAAAAAGCTTCTTCCTGGGCCAAAGATAACAAAATAAAGACTTTAGAAGAAATAATTATTGGATTGGGTAATGATCCCAAAGATGTTAAGGCTGCAGAAGCCTTAATCAAAAATACATATGATGATATTGCTTCCCTAAGGAAACAACTAAAGCTTCCAACTTCAAGACATCCACAGACTGCTAATGTCATAAAGCAAAAATCTGAAGAAGAGCTGGTGGATTTGTTCTTAAAACTTAATGAACGACTGAATGAGACTGAAAAAAGAACTTGAAAAATCATTGAAGGACAAGCAGGGAGAGTCGACCTCTCAGCCTCCCAACGTGATTCCAATAGTCTCAACAGCAGTTCCTTCTACAACACTAGCACCAAACATCTAAGCAACCACAACAATAGTGGTCATAGGTACAAAAACAACAGGGAAGTCAACAGGATTAACACAGTGCAACATTGCCAATTTAAGCACCGAGGAACTAATAAAATCAATGGAGGAATTGAAGCTTCAAGTTACAGAACTCCAAAAATCAAAGGAAAATTTTACTACTTTGGAACAAAAGTATGATCTCTCAAAGATAAATGTTGTAGAAAAGAGAAGAGAGATCAACAGGTTAGAAAAATTGGTAAAATCATTAGAAAAGGATCTCACATTGGAGAAACCTTTGAAAGAAATCAAGGAAATTCTTTGGGACAACATCATTCAATCAATAAATGATGTCTGGCCATCAATCCAAATAATGTATGAGAAAAATGATTTAGTTAAACTGGCTCTAGAAGAAGTTCAAAAGACAAGGACAGAATTAGGAAAAATGCCTGAAGAAGCCAACGAGCTCATACAGTTTTTAAATACCAAGAACAAATATCAGCTTGAAGAGATGGGCATTCAAGATAGAACAGGGACAATTTTGGAAGTAAAAAAGGTTTTTACTAAAAGAACTTTGATGCAAAACTTAGAAAGAAGATGCCATGATATGCAGGAAGAAATCGATGCTTTTATGAAAAGATTTGATATTTTTCAGAGTAGAGGGTTTCCAATTCCTTTAGTTTCTCATGATAAACTAATGAGCCATCAAAACTATGTTGAGAAATTGAATAATTATGCAGAAAACTAGGCAAGTCCATCAACAAGTTCATCAGCAACAAAAGCATTGCCTACAGGCAAAATTCTTTATGACAGTCTGGAAAACTTGTTTTATCTCGAACATGAGGTAAAGCACTTATTTCTGATTCAGCCTACCTTTTTCAGATACACATAAACTAATGAGACCCTAAGAAAGCTTCAAAGAACCAGAATACCAGAAGCACAATGGTGGGAAGACATGTTGGACATTTTGTAAAAAATATCCTTGGATGAATTTTGGTTATTTACTACAGTAAGTAATGGTAAAAGGATAAACAGAGATTAAACAGGTCAAAGTGTATCAGTACAGATAAAGAGTATCAGTAAAAATAGGGTAGCCAGCACAGAGTTACCAAAGAAGATAGCAGCAAGCCAAATCATAGGGCCTGCCTCCAGCATACTCAAAAAATAGGAACAACACAACATCGATTTAACTTTTGTTATATCTACGAGACTATCTGTCTCTATTTTCTTGTAATTTATTAACAAGTCATCCTAAAATATATCACTCTGTTAGGAGATATTTTTTAAAATTTTTTGTATAAATACTTCCTCAATTAGAGTATTGAGGGGGTGGATTCTTAGACTTTGCTGTAATACTGATTATTTTGGAATAAAGTGTTGTTTGACAAATTTTACATGGCTAGATGGATAAAGAATTGATGCAAAGGAATTTTCACAGGATTCTTGAGTCAGACACCGGATCAATAAGTCTTCTATACCTTATGTTTTAAAGTTTTCTTGTTTATTATATCATCTATGTTTCATATCTGAGTGATAAATGAAAAAGAATAATTCAGAAAGTGCTTGAGTGCAATCTGTTTTCAATCGTTGTTATTTGTAATGTTTTCCTCTGAACTAGTATGAACAGTGAATTCTTAATTGCTCCTGATTTCTAGTTTATTCATTTTGATTTTTTGGTAAAGAATTCTTAATTTCTCTTTATTAATAATCATTCAAGTTCCCTCTTTCGAATATGTTGAAGGATTCTTAATTTCCCTTCACCCATTTTGAGTCCATTCCATTTATTTCAAGCCTTTAATTGTTCCCTATTTGATTACCTTGCCCTGTGAAACCATCTCTTGTTAAGAAACCAAATCCAATTAAGCCATATTCTTTGACTCCATTATCCCAATGGCCTAAACTACTCAGTCCTACCCCTCTGTTTTTTTGAATTCCACCACCTAAACACAATTAAAATTCCTAAAATTTCATAACTAGCCTAATATCTTCCAAAACAAAGCTAAAACTTAAAGAGAGATCCCTCTCTGGATATAGATTGGCTAGATTCTGTACCTAGAAGTTGGTTTGTGGTTACCTCGGACCCCTTTCCTCTTCCCAAAAACTTTAAGGAAAATCTGAGTGATAACATAGTGGTGACTCCACTGGGGAATCGAACAATTTTCTTTTTACTATTGTTTACTTTATAAACTACAGACGGAGCCTGAAGTTAGCCAGGTAGCCTTTGAAATGCTCTTGCTTTGCAATTGCATAAGTAAATGAATGCTGCTTCAGTCTATCTTCGGTCTAGTTTATGAACTGAACATCTAGTTTCAAACACTTGATCAGTTCCTCTAGTTAAATAAATATTTAAGAAAATTTAAATACAATATATAAAACCTCTTAAATAAATTGTTGAATTTGTATTGTTAATTCCATTTAGAAAAAAAACCAAAAAAAAAAAATCACCTAGAAACCTGGCTTCAGAAAGGACTCATTACACCAAGGTTAATCCTGATCCAAATCCACCGTCTGTGTTCAAAAATCCTAATCTGATCCTCAGAATTCTTAGGATACAGGAGAGCCAAGAGAGTTCTGCTACTTCTCGGCCTCTCTATAGATCAATATGTTGTCCCGTGAAGTGGATTTACCTTGAGGACTAACCCTATGATGGGAAATTTGAAACCTCTTTATTTGTAACTTTTTCTGAATCTGAGTTGGCCCACTTGGTTTAAGACCCAGTATTTATTTAAGATTTACAACTTGAATTTGTTATTTCACATCTTGAAAAACGTTTGCGTAACTCCGTACAATCTGAGCTTTCCTCTGAAGGAACACTAAATATTTCTGTGATCACTTCAGCCTCTCTAAGTTCATCTACATTTCCTCAAACATCTCAACCTCAAACCACCCCTTCTACCCCTCCATCCACCACTCCTAGATCAACGTAGGCTGTAGTTTCATCACTACCTACTGCAATGGTGAATAGATATGCTCCCTTGGTATTGCCAGCCAATCTAGGGGCTATGCCCCAAGGCTACCAAAGTAAAATCACTCCATTTGATGGTTCTGGTACCTACACTGCACAACAGCATACTAAAAAAATGACCGATTATTTTGAAATATATGAAGTAGATCCAGATGATGTAAGAATGAGAATATTTGTTCAAAGTCTTACTGGAGAAGTTAGAACCTGGTTTAGAGCCCTTCCTGCAAACAGTATCAATTACCCAGAAGCTCTTTATAGAACATTTTTAAACAAATGGGAAAAGAAGAAAGATCCTCTCCAAATCTTATCAGAATATGAAAATCTAAAGAGAGGAATACAATAAATTGTGCAAGATTACTGCACTAGGTTCAATAATGTTTATAATGCTATCCCCCAAAATCTCAAACATCCTCTAGATTTAGCATTAATCAAATTCCCTGATGGATTTGATTCTGATATGGCGTACCAGCTTAGGGAAAGATCTCCTCGGACTTTAGAAGATATGCAAAGTATAGCTATCAGTGTTGAAGCCAACCTGATATCCAAACGAACTAAAGCCAGAAGTGAAAGAATGATACCATTAAAAGAAGAACCCTTGGCTTTTGAACAGAAACTGTATGCTATTATTAAAGGGATGGAAAGGCTAGGAGATAGAGTAGAAACAATTGAAAGGAAATCTCCTTGGGATGGTCAAATGAGCAATACCGGGAGAAATCCAAATTTCAGAAAGAAACAAAACCAAAACACTGGAAATACTAGTCCTGACCAAAACATTAGGCCCCCATTTCAGGAAAATTATGCTGAAGCCTCAAATTTTGATGAACCAATAGAAGATACTCAAATAAACAACTTAATGCGACTCAATAATGAACAGAAATTTTTCTTGACCCAAGAGGATCAAGAAGCTCACATTCTCAAACAATTCCAAACTCAGTCAGGAGAATCATTTGACTTCAAGGAGGGATATGATATAACCATTTATGAAGTCCACAAGCAATATAATCTGAGGAGCAGAAGAATTGATGTCCCTGAAACAAATAAATAGAAAGCTACAAAACAACCCCTCAAAGGTAAAACCAATACTACCCCTGTACATATTCTTTCTAGATCAGATCCTAATCCTACTAATCCAATTATTGAAGATGTATCTGATAATCAACCTAATAATAGAAAATTTTCCAATACTCTTCCTTCTAAAGGAAATGTAGAGGAACCTCCAGAAGTTGATTTGGAAACAACCTCAGCCCACAATCCCACTCCTGAAAAGGAGAAAAATACAGAGAATATAGAAGATAAAGAAAATCCAACTCTCCAAAATAGAAGAACTCAGAGTGAAAAACCTTTTAATTTGGAGGCTAAAGTATCCAAATTAAAAATAGTTGTTCCATTGTCTGAATTAGCTAAACTTGATGTCTACCAAAGTCAAATCAATAGATCACTCAATATCACTGGAAGTGAAGACTCAATAAACATTTTTGATGACCAACCTAAATTACTCTTTGGCCCTGAAGTAAATGGAAAACCAGTAAATGGAGGAACTCCTCCATTTTATGTAAGTTTAAACATACATGATAAAATACTTCATAATGCCATGTTGGATTCCGGGGCATCTCACAACCTAATGCCCAAATCTGTAATGGAGAAATTAAACCTAGATATCACCAGGCCATACAAATACCTCTTTTATTTTGATTCAATTCAGGTGAGATGTTTAGGATTAATCAAATACTTGTGTGTTTCACTGGTTCAATACCCTGCAAAAACAATATTGATGGACATAGTAGTAGCAGATATTCCTCCAAAGAATGGCATGTTATTGTCCAAATCTTTGGGTGCAAAGCTTCAAGGATCTCTTCAATTGGACATGTCATACGCTACTATTTCAGTGTTCGGCCAACCTAAGAAACTATACAGAGAAACTTTAATGAAATATGTAGTTAGTATTCAGGAGAAACCCGAAAATTTCCCCATCTACTCAGTACACTCTGATATGGATTCATTTATTCTTTATAATGCTGAAATTGATCCTCCCACTGAATTAGAAATTCTAGCAGCAGAACCAAAAGAAATTAAAAATGAATAATCTAGTGTTCAAATCCAAGAAATCTATGAGAACAATGAAACATCAAATACCCAAGGGAAACCAGAAGAAAGTAAAAAACCAGATCTCACTGTTAAAAAAGTTCCTAAAACTTCTGATACCAATTATGAACATGAAATTCTTTGGCACTTATAATTTGATGGTTCAGTTAATAAATTAGGAGCAGGAGTAGGAGTTTGGGTGCACAACTTTGAAAATGATCACGCTGAATGCCATGCCTACAGCTTAAAATTTAAGTGTACCAATAATATGGTAGAATATGAAGCTCTTTTGCTAGGTCTTAAACTTGTCAAAAAAATAGGGGCAATTAGAGTATCTGTCATAGGATATTCTGATTTAATCATTCAACAGATCAAAGGACACTTTCTAACAAATGATCCCAGACTAAGAGAATATAGAGGAATAGTTGTAGAGATACTCAATACTTTTCTACAAGCTCAGCTTGCTAAAATCCCAAGAAAACAAAAATTGCACGCCCATAGTATGGAAATGTTTGCTAGCACTTGTAAATTACCATTTGAACCTAATCATCAGTTTATAGCTGAGATTAGACATAGACCAGCCATACCTAACAATTTTAAGAACTGGCAAGTGTTTTCAAGTGATGAACAGATTAGCAATTTCCTAACTTTAGACAAAGAATTTTCTAACAGTAACATAGATGTAGATACAGTCATTGAATTTGATCAAACAAATAAGCAAGAAACAGACATTTCAGAAGAAAGTGAAATTCAAATGCTTCATCCAACAAAGTTAACCAACAAAGAAATGTAGGACCTTAAACAAATGGATATTGATGAGATTACTAAAGAAGAATTTGAGGTCATTAATCTAAAAGACAATCATTTTCCTAAAGGATTAACTCCTCTAGAAGATCTCTTTGATTCTAATGATATTCCAAAGAAACCTAAGATGGAACCATTAAAAGCAGATATTAGGGAATATAACTTGGGGACTTAAGAAAATCTAAAAATGATAAAGTTATCTAAATCTTTGCCCCCTGACCAAAAACTAAAATATGTTGAATTAGTGAGATAATTCGAGGATGTCTTTGCCTAGAGCTATGAAGACTTGAAATCATATGACACCTCTATAATTCAGCATACAATACCACTGAAAGAAAATCAGAAACCATTTAAACAAAAACTCAGAAGAATTAACCCTATACTACTGCCCTTAATTGAAAAAGAAATCAAAGTTATGTATGAAGCAGGGATAATTGCTCCCATTAGGTTTTCAGAGTGGGTATCTAATTTAGTACCTACTAGGAAGAAAACTGGAGAAATCAAATTATGTGTTGATTTAAGAAATGTAAATAAGGTTTCTTTGAAGGATAATTACCCTTTACCCAATATGGATCACATTTTACAAAGGGTAGTAGGTGCTTCTAGGATTTCACTTCTAGATGGATTCTCAGGACATAATGTTTCGGGGATTTAACACCCTAGAGGTTGGTTGGGATTCAACCTCCACAGAGCAGGGGCGTACTACTTAACAGAGACCCACCGCGATCATCCATTCCTTAAAAACTACATAGGCAGGAATGAGAGGTTTGCAGGTGGTCCCCGTTTGAATTAGATCACGTGGAGTTCAAAGAACACCGCAGCGAATCCTTCCTCCTTAACCTGAAATGCAAGAAGAAACCAGCACAAAGGACAAGTTGTACAGTATATTTCTACTCTATATGTTAGTATGATTCATATAAAACATTAAATAAATCATAATGAATGCATGTATAACACATATTCTTCATACATTAAAGCATACACTAACACGTTTATATCGGGAACAGCATGACACTTCTGGTATTATAAATAGGACGTACAAAAGTAATCGTGGAGAGATCACCTGATCCTTCCAAGGCCTTCGCAGACCGTCGTCCGGATCCGTCCAGCCCTTGCCTCGCTAAGACTCCTTCCAAAGAGGTGCATACGAGATAACATATAAAGGGATGTGTATCTCAAGGAAACAAGGGTTTCCTACAATGAACTGGGAAAGTGCAGGAGGCACGGGGAATTAGACTTGGATAGGGAACCAACAGAGTATAATATCAATACTTTCTCTCTCTCCCTTAGGCCATACACATGAGGTCTTTCTATAGTCCCTCCAAGTAGTTTCAGCAGTTGGAAACAGTTGGCCACGGGCTGGGGTGGTTGAACTACCTGAGTAACCATCAACCCAGCGCGAAATTAGGGATTTTTATATATTTTTTAATCATTTTAATGGCATACACGGAAAAGTCTAGCTGTACTTGCGTATACACGCGAAAAACCACGGGCATAGTCGCGTATGGAGGATTTTCCACTGTTTTTTAAGTGAATTTGTCCAAGTCTGTAGGAATGGGTGCCCAAAAAGCCATGTAGCAATCATGAATCATGTCAAGGTGAGAAATGATGCTATAACACATAATCAGACTCTGGTTCATCCTGATGACCAGGAAAAAATGGCTTTCAAAACACTATGGGGCACATTCAAGTATGTTAAAATGCCATTTGGACTTAAAAATGTAGGAGAAACCTTCCAAAGAGCAATGGACATAGCATTCGAAAAATAAATTCATGAATTTTTTGTTATATATCTTGATGACTTAACTATTTTTTCTAAATCAGATCAGCAGCATTTGGACCATCTCAAACAAGTATTCCTAAAATGCTGAAAATATGGTATCTCTTTGAATCCAAAGAAGTCCTTGTTTGGTCTAGAGGAAGGTAAAATCTTGGCCATATCATCTCCAAAGATGGCATTAGAATTGATCCTGCTAGAATAGAAGCTATACTGCAGATACCTCACCCTAAGAATGTCAAAGAACTTCAAGCTTTTTTAGGAAAAATAAATTTTTTGAGAAGATTCATATCTAACTTAGCTGAACTAATTAGATTTCTTAACAATATGTTAAAAAAGGATTCAAGTATTAAATGGATGGTAGAAGCCAAACAAGCATTTGAAGAAATTAAAATGGCTTTGACAAGAACTCTGGTCCTTACAAGTCCACAATGTGATAGAGACTTCATAATATTTTCATTTGCATCAGAACACACTATAGCAGCTGTTTTATTTCAAAAAGATGATCAAGGATGTGAGAGACCTATAGCCTTTTTTAGTAAAGCACTAAGGGATGCATCATTAAAATACAACATCATGGAAAAACAAGCTTTTGCACTTGTAAAAGCCATTAAATACTTTAGACTCTACATATTGTACTCCCATGTGATAGCCTATGTAACAAATGTTGTTGTCAAAGACATCTTAACCCAGGATATAATTGAGGGAAAAAGAGGTAAATGGATTGCTACCATATTAGAGTATGATATTGAAATAAAACCTACAAAGCTCATAAAAGGACAGGGATTGGCCAAGCTCATGATAGAAACAAATTTTCAAGCCCTGGACATTAATGAACTAGATAACGAACAGGAGATGGCGACTCCACAAATCAGTCACGCCTTCTTAGATTCACCTTGGTATGTTGATATAATTTATGTACTATTAAACCTGCAATCTCCTCCAGGGTTATCCAGAACAAAGAAAAGGTTTTTAAAGATGACATCTTCAAAGTTTTGTATTTTAGATAATGTTCTTTTTTGGAAAAATCATGAAGGTATTCTATTGAATTGTTTATTAAAAGATGAAGCTAACAAGGCTCTCCAAGAATTTCATGCAGGAGACTGTGGTGGACACCTTTACTGGAAATCAACCGTAGACAAGATCCTAAGAGATGGATTTTATTGGCCAACCTTTTTCACTGATGTAAAGAAATTTGTCACTGCTTGCCATAAATGTCAAATTTTTTAAGGCAAGAGAAAATTATTACCTTTACCCCTGAGACCAATTTCCACTGAAAAACCCTTCCAACAATGGGGCCTGGACTTCATTGGAGAAATCCATCCTCCCTCTTCTGGCCAACACAAATGGATCCTCACTGCCACGGATTATTTCACCAAATGGATAGAAGCTATTCCTTCCAGACAAGCCAATGGCACCGTGATCATAGGATTCTTAGAAACCAAAATATTATCTAGATTTGGCTGTCCTGATAAAATCATAACTGATAATGCTACCGCCTTCAAATCCAAGAAGATGATAAGTTTCTGTAACAAATATCATATCAACTTAAGTCATTCCACAACCTATTACCCTCAAGGTAATGGACTGGTTGAGTCCTCCAACAAGAGTCTTATTAATATTATTAAAAAATTATTGGAGGAAAATAAGAAAAATTGGCACAAGAAACCTACAAATGCACTATGGGCAGATAGACTCACCACCAAAAAATCTATTGGGACCAGTCCTTATGAGTTAGTCTATGGCATGGAGGTCGTATTTCCTTCATCTTTAGGAGTTCCTGTAATGAAATTACTTCAAGAAGCTCAGGTTGAACCTAATGACATTCAAAGGAGGATAAAACAGACCATCAATCTGCAACAGACCAGAGAGGAAGTATATCAAAGATCCTAAGTATTGCAGGAGAAGCTTAAGAAGATATTTGATAAAAGAACCAAGGCAGAAGATTTCCAGCTTGGAAACAAAGTGTTAAGATGGGATTCTAGAAGAGAGGATAAGGGAAAGCATGGGAATTTTGACTTCCTGTGGAAAGGACCTTATATTATCTATGCCTTACAAGGAAACAACACATATTATTTGAAAAACTTGGATGGGACAGAAACTGAAGATGGGCCAGTTAATGGTCGAATGTTAAAACATTACTTTGATCCTACTTATTAATGTATCCTGATTTTTAACATGTACATACTATATCCTTTGTAATGTCACAGTTTTGATTGGATAGTAACTTTCTAGAGTTGAAGCCCGAAGAGAAGGCCCTAAGCTTCAGAAGTATCACTATCATACATAAAATAAAGCAACAAGCAGAAGAAGATTCCATAGTTCAGCCAAAATCATTCTGAGGCCAACTGACCTGCTGTTCTTGACTTTTCACCAGGAAAAGCCATCCCCAAGTGGAGCCAGTGTTATCCTCCTATACCAATAGGTTTCATATATCATGATTGAATTGATGGGCTTTGTAATATGTTCATACCTTTCCTTGTTTCAAAGGTTTTCCATATTGTCAAAAAATCAAAAAATTTAAAAAATGTAAAGAGGGTATACCCTAAAAGAAAAATCAAAGGGTGAAAAGAATAAAAATGGAAAAAAAATAAAAATAAAATGAACCCCACCAAAAGAAAGGCCAAGGAAAGTGTGCAAGTCTAAATGCCACTAATTTTTGCTCTTATGTAATAAACAAATTGTGTGCAACTTGTATCTAATGCCACAATTGATGAACAGTCAAATAGCTTAAGCTTGGCTTGTTCATATTTGAATTTGATGTTTTAGAGATAGAGAATAAAATCTGACCAAACTGTTTAATCTTGGCAGATAAGTAGATAGGTAGATTAAATATAAAGAGTTCAATAGCTTAATTTGAGCCCTTGGATGTAATAAGGTTAGACTTAGATAGATTTCTACATGTAAAAGAAAAGACAGTGTGATAAGGGTTTGGCAGTCTAAATGCACCCTAATAAAGAAGAAAAAATGTCACGTTAAAGTAGGTAGGGTAGGTAGATGATGTTGCAGAATTACATGTGATAGATAATGACTCTAAATGTGTTAATCTTTACTTTCATCAAAAGTGCAAGACAGACATTACAATGGAGTAATTTCAATCAAAACAAATTCAAATGATTAACTCCCCTTCTTATTTTTCCTAAAAATTTCACTAATTTCCCCTAAGTGCTAAGGTATTTGAAAATTAGAGGGGCTCAGAGCATTTCTCTGACTTCTGGAGGGACCTGACCCTCGGCCCAATAATTTAAAAGCCTAAGTACTTAAAACCATCCATAAGTCATTTATTTACTTCCACAAGTCTTTTCCTAAGTAAAATCTTATTTTACTTAGGAAAATTACACAATATCCCATAAAAACCCTTTTTCATTCAAGCCTAAGTTAAATACACAATTTTAATGTTTTTATACTTAGCGATTTTTCATTCATTTTGACATATTAACTTTTAACCTATATTATTTATTTCCCCTATAAAATCTACCCATTCTCGTATCATTATAACTATACATAATCCCCAAATTTTATATATCCCGCACCTGGTTAAAATATAACCATAATCCAACATTAATTGGTTGGCAATATGATGCTGAGTGTTGTCCTTGATGGCAACCCACTTGATGAAAATGATGGCAACCTACTTAATGAATATGTTCTTGATACTTGATGAGTTTATTAATGATGTAAATCTGATGTTCTACAAGTAACTCAGAAGTGCCAGAGAAGGAAATATCAGTGAGGGCCAAAGCAATGATGAAAAATGTGTGTTACAAGGCATACGCGGGTTTGTCAAGGAGAAAGCGCGTATGCACGCGGAAAAGTACGTGCCAAGCGCGTATGGTCCTTTGTGCTCCAAATTTAGAATACCAAGGGGCATTACCATGGTATTGACCCATTGTATTGAGCGCTGAATTGTCTATTTGATCCCGTCCAGAAAAACCATCGGAAGTAATGTGGTTTTGACTCATGGTATTGAAAAAGTCTAAATCTATATAAGGAGAAGAATTTCATTGTGCAAGGTGGGACAAGTCTAAGCTTTAATGAATACTTCACTCTGAAGTATATCTGCATGGTTGAACTCTACTCTTAATTGATAGATCTGAATCTATAAGGCATCTATGAACATAATGAAGATTCAAGATCTCTAGATCTTGAAATAGTGAATCTCTTGGATGATCTGAAAAGAAGTAATGAAGACCTGGCGCAAATTTGTTGAAGAAGTTGAAGAAATCTGGGTAAGTTCATAGATCTGGTCTGATCTGCAAAATTTATCTTTTATAGATCTATACGCATGTTCGTCTCATGAAAATCGCATGTATACGTGGCTCCATTCAGACAAAAGCGCGCATGGGCTGTTAGGGTTTTTCTGATAAATTGCACAAATGTATACGCGGGTTCACTTCAGTAAAGGCACGTGTATACGTGGGTCTGTTTAAAGAAAAGCGCGTATGGTATTTGAATTAATGATTGCACAAAAGACAATTGAGATTCTGCATATCTGTTCTAAAGTCTGGGCTATCTCTGATATTCTGGTTACAGTGGTTTCACTGTTCTGATTGATGAAAGGGGATGTTTGTTGATAAGCGAAGAATTGTGTTGAAGCTATTTGATCCAGTTTGAAAATTGATGAAACGTGGTCTGCAGTGGATCTGAGGGTTGAAGCCTTCAGTCTGATAATAGAAGCTTTCTGTCAGCAGAGGCTGGTGCTAATATGAGGGGGTAGTAGCTCCCTTCCAGGTGAGGCTGGTAAACGAGAGCAAGGGGTTGTAGCTCCCTTCCAGGTGAGGCTAGTAAACGAGAGAAGGTTGTAGCCTTTTGCAGGTGGGTGCCTGCGTGCTGGTATAAGTCTGCACCAGTACATGATTGTAAGAAGTTTTTCTTTATAATAAATATTGAAGACTGAGACGACGAAAGCGGTGGTTTTCTCCCGAATTGGGTTTCCGCCTAAAAATCCTGGTGTTCATGTGTGTTTCCTATGTGTGATGCTTATTCTGTTCTTTCTACACCTGTTTACTGTTTCCTAAAATAACTGATGAATGAATAATGCAATGACCAGAGTTAAGAATTGAATGCATAATTATATCTCTGGACATACACGAGTTCTGTGAAGGATATCCGCGTATATACGCTAGTTGGATTCAACAAAGTAGCGTATGGGTTTTAGAAAGGAAAAGTAAATTTTTTTATTGTCTGCTTTAAATACTGATTCACCCCCCCCTCTCAATATTTTTCCAACAATTGGTATCAGAGCAGGTCCTTCTGAAAAAGCTTAGCCGCTAGAAGGAAGATCAAGCAAGATGAGCAATCATGAGGGAACAACATCTATCAAGCCCCTGCTCTTCAACGGAATCAATTTAATCTTCTGGAAAGTGAGGATGAGATCCTATCTTCAGTCTATGGGAGCTGATGTATGGGCCATTGTTGAACAAGGATATCAATATCCAGCCGCTACACCAATAGATCCAACTGAAAGGAAGAATTATGAATCAAACGCAAAAGCGGTCAATGCTATAACAGGAAGTCTAACTGAATCAGAATTTGTCAAAGTCATGTAGCTGAATACAGCAAAATAAATATGGGACAAAATCATTCTAAATTATGAAGGCGACGCAAAGGTAAAAAGTGCAAAACTCCAAACTCTCAGAATTGAATATGAAAATTTAAAGATGCATAGTGATGAGAGTATTGCCAGTTTCTTTTTACGTATTGATGATGTTGTAAATCGTATGAGAAATCTGGGTGAAACAATATCTGACACTACTTTGGTTGAGAAAATTTTACGATCACTAACGGAAAAATTTGAATCAAAAGTTTCTGCCCTTGAAGAAAAACAGGATATTCAAAATCTTTCCATGGTGCAACTTCATGGCATATTGACTGCATATGAAATGAGGAGAGGAGGACCATCTGAAGTCAAAGAAGTTGTTTTTAAAGCTTCTACAAAAGGGAAAGAAGTTCAAAAACCAGAAGGATCAGGATATATCTCAGAAGAAGATGAGGCAAAATTTGTGAGAAGACTCCAACTAGGAACCGAAAGATTCAAAGGTAAGCTTCCTTTCAAATGTTTTAATTGCGGAAGAGTTGGTCATTATGATGCAAAATGTCCTTATAAAGAAACATCTGCAAGAAGGAATAAGAACCGATCTAGCACTAAGAAAAGCTACTATACAAATGAAGACAGTGATGGGTTATCTGATAGTGAGGAAGAATGTGAACAAGATCTTAGACTTCTCATGGCATTTGAAAATAATTCTAGAGATGATAAGGATGCTTTTATGGATGCTCTAGATGACAATGATTTTATTGATCAAAACAATCAACTCAAAATATGCTTGGAAGAAAGTAAAATAATCATAGAGACTCTGAAAAGGCAGAATGAAGAAACAAAGAAACGTAATGAAAAATTAGAATGTGAAGTAGTAAGTCTAAGAAAAGAACTTGAGAAAGTAAAGACTCTAAATCTTAGATTTGCTAAAGGATTTTAAACCTTATATGAGATTATCAAGGTTCAACGTTCTCCTCTTATTAAGACAGGTCTTGGATATACCGGAGAATCTTCTCAGGCTTCAGCACCAAATTATCTAAAAGCAGCTACAACTGGTTTACTACATTCAGCCACTCAGCAAGGGAATAAAGAATCTTTACAGGTAAAGCATGATCATCACAATACAAGGAACACTAACAAGGATATCTCTCAAAGAAGCAACAATCAACAGGTAAATTCAAATAGAAGATTTCATGATTGCAGAAATTTCTACTTCAATGGACAATGTTTCTCATGTCACAATTTTGGTCATAAAGTTGTTCAATGTGTTGCATATAAAACCATCATGACAAGAGAAGCAAGAAAGAAAATGATGGATATTGAACCAAAGAAGAACACCTATAACAACTTTTCTCCTCTTCAAAATGAAGTTGAATGTGCTTATTGCAATAACTTTGGCCATGAAGAATCTGAATGCAGGAGCAAAGTCCAGCAAAAACAACATTTTCCTTTCCAGCCCAGCAGGAAAAAGGAATTAAGGTGTTGAAAATTGTGGGATAGCGTTATTTGCAAGACAGAAGAAAATCAATGGTATTGATATGGGTGCCCAAGAAACATGACAAAGACAAAGCAAACTTTGCATATAATGTCAAAAGGAAACAGCTACTCTGGAACATACCTACTGCACTAGCTGTGGTATGCTGTCCTGTTTCTCAAGAAAAGAAGGCTAACATGTCATGTATGTGATGATTTATGCGTTAATTTGTTAAGTGGTACAATGTGAAGCTCGAAATGGTTAAATTTTAGTTCAAAAGAATGTGGTCTGGATCTTGATAGAAGGTGTAAAACTATTATAAAAGGAAAAAGAACTCCAAGCAACCTGTATGTAATGAAGAACTGCAAAGATTAATGTTACTTGAGAAAATATTCAGAAAATTGGCTATGGCATAGAAGGATGTTGCATCTGAGCTTCTCTCAAATCAACAAAGCAAGCAGACTTCAAGTTGTTCGTGGTCTTCCCAATATTACTCTACCAGAGAGTATCATATGCAAATCTTGCCAATTCGGTAAGCAGACCAGAGTACAATTTAATGCCAAAGAAGGATCATCAAGTAAGCCTCTTGAACTCATTCATACCGACATATGTGGACCTATGAGGAAAAATTCACCACGTGGGGAAGAATACTATATCTTATTTATTGATGATTACTCTAGAATGTGTTGGATCGGGTTAATTAAACACAAAGATGAAGCATTTGAAAAATTTCAGATCTTCAAAGCATTGGTAGAAAATGAATTAGATCTAAAAATCAAGTGTCTTACATCTGATCGAGGAGGAGAATATACATCAAATGAAATTCTTTGAATTTTTTTGAACAAATACGTATAAAAGATGTCAGAAAGGTGCACTCCAAGAAATGAAGTGAGCGAAAGAAATTAGAATACAATTCAACAAATGGCCAGAGTTTGTCATGACACCGAACTCCCCGATATGTCTGGGAGAAGTATACATACAAAGAAAGAAACATTCTCAAATAAAGGTACATGTTCGGTAAATAGTGACAAAACTCCATATGAACTCGGTGGCCGGTAATTCTCCTTCCGTGGAAGGCATTTTAGAATTTTTGGAAGTAAATGCTTTATCAAAAATAATGATGAAAATCTTGCAAGTTTAAACCAGATCGATGAAGGGATACTTCTGGTTACTCATCTTACAAGGCATACAAATGTTACAATGTTATTGAAAGATTGTTGAACGTGGCTGATGTTATTGATGAGTCTCCTGCAGCTCCTAAAGAAGAAAAACAAGCAACAGAAGAAGATGATGGTGACTTTTGTCCTTCTACATCAAATATAGACAGTGGATCCAATGAAGAACCTAAATATGATTTATCTGAAAAGGCTCCATCCAGATATGTTCAAAAGAATCATCCTGAATCTCAAATTTTGGGAGACAAGGAATTAGGTGTACAAACAAGGAGGACTCTTGTGGGATCTTCTAGCTATCTGGAATTTCTATCCACAATTGAACCACACAATTTCAATCAAGCTTGCAAAGATGAATGTTGGATTCAAGCCATGAATGAAGAGCTTGATCAAATTGAAAAGAATCACACTTGGGAATTGGTACCAAGACCACATGATAAAAATGTCATTGGAACTAAATGGATATTCAAGAACAAATTAAATGAGAATGGGGATGTTATAAGAAACAAAGCTAGACTGGTTTGCAAGGGTTATACTCAACAAGAAGGTATAGACTTTGAAGAAACTTTTGCTCTTGTAGCTAGACTTGAAGCCATAAGAATGTTTCTTGCTTTTTCAAGTTTTCAACAAATCAAATTTTATCAAATGGATGTTAAATCTGCATTTCTCAATGGTGATCTAGAAGAAGAAGTTTATATAGAACAACCGGAAGGATTCATTTTGGGAATATCTTGTTTGTAGACTTAAAAAGGCTCTATATGGTCTCAAACAAGCTCCAAGGGCATGGTATTATCGGCTTGAAAAATATCTTCATCAACAAGGATTCTCAAAGGGGTCTGCTAATAGCAACTTATACACAAAAATTGAAAATGATAAACTATTGATTGTAGTTGTATATGTTGATGATATCATTTTTGGAAGTAATGAAGAATCTATGAGTTAGAAATTTGCTTAAATTTATTAAATATGCGACAGAATTTGTGAAATGTCCTTTACTTGGAGAACTAACATTCTTTCTTGGGTTGCAAGTGCATCAAATTGCAGATGGAATATTCTTATCACAAGAAAAATATCTTAAGAAAATTTTGAAGAAGTATGGCATGGAAGAATGCAAACCTGTAAGTACACCAATGATAACCGGATGTAACCTCAGTTCTCATGATGATTCTCCCGCAGTGAATCAACCAGAATACAGATCAATGATAGGAAGCCTACTTTATCTCACTGGGACTAGACCAGACATTATGCATGTAGTTGGGATTGTTGGACGATTCCAAGCTAATCCAAAAGAGTCTCACCTTCAGGCAGTTAAAAGAATATTCAAATATCTGCAAGGAACTCAAGACTTTGGACTATGGTATCCAAAGAATGCTGATCTTACTCTTCATGCTTACACTGATGTAGATTGGGCTGGAAATGTCGATGATCGGAAAAGCACTAGTGGTGGTGCATTCTATATGGGACCCTGGTTAGTGTCTTGGTTCAGAAAGAAGCAAAATTCTATTGCCTTATCTACAGCAGAAGCAGAATATGTGGCTGCCGCGTCTTCTTGCACTCAACTTCTTTGGATGATGCAAACCCTACAAGATTTTCAAATCAAATGTACTTCTCTTATCTCCATTATGTGTGATAATACAAGTGCCATCAGAATCTCAAAGAATCCAGTTATGCATTCAAAGACCAAGCACATTCCAATCAAGTATCACTTCTTACGTGAACAAGTGCTTGAACAAAAGGTGAAGTTGGAGTATGTTCCCTCCAAAGAACAAGTTGCTGATATATTTACCAAACCTATTCCCAGGGAAGCGTTCGAATATCTCAGACAGAAGCTCGGAGTAGTCTCTGCTGTGAAGAAAATCAGAACTGCTTAAATTTAGAAGATAAAATTGGATACGTAGGTTTCCTGAAAGACAGTTGCGTATATACGCGAGTTTATCCACAGCAAGTTGCGTATGGTCAGTTGCTGACAAATTTTGGTTGGGGTCAACATTTTACAACACATCCGCAGCACTGTTTGATATCTCTGATGCTGTTTGATATCTCTGGTGAAGTTTTATCTCTTATATTTCTGTCTCATTCTTTGATCTTGGGTAAAGATGCCTTGATGATCTTCTGTTGAAAAATGTTTAGGATGCACAAGCTAAGGGGGAGATGAAGGAGTAAACTGATGTACAGGTTCAGGGGGAGCATTAGCCTTGCTGGGTATTATGCATTGTTGGCTTATGATTCTAAAATATGATCTCTCTTGAGGTCCTTCTGATATTGGTCATGAAAAATCATATTTGTGTTTTGATGAAAAGGTCATGATGACCCTATGATGTAAAATTGTAGTATTCAGTCATGTAAGGACTTGTTCTAATGTGTAAACCCTCTTGGTTGGGTCTTTGAGTCTCATATGTAAATCCACTTGGTTGGATATTTGATGTAAGTATGAGTCCTTGGTGATAGGAATGTCATAGAGCCATGTACTTCATTGAAAAACATGTTTGAAGATTCGGCATGAACTCAGGGGGAGCATGGTAACTTCAGTGCACATCAGATCTACAACACTTTTCTCTCTACCTTGTGTTGGTTTTTGGTCTGCCCTTTGCCCTTGACGTCAAAGGGGGAGAGTGACATGGTGTTTGAATAAGGGGAGAATATCATTATGCTTAATATATATATCTGTTGTGGTGATCAAACACCATCGTTGTTGCCATCAAGTCCAAAGGGGGAGATTGTTGGCAATATGATGCTGAGTGTTGTCCTTGATGACAACCCACTTGATGAAGATGATGGCAACCTACTTAATGAATATGTTCTTGATGCTTGATGAGTTTATTAATGATGTAAATCTGATGTTCTACAAGTAACTCAGAAGTACCAGAGAAGGAAATATCAGTGAGGGCCAAAGCAATGATGAAAAATGTGTGTTACAAGGCATACGCAGGTTTTTCAAGGAGAAAGCGCGTATGCATGTGGAAAAGTATGTGCCAAGTCGCGTATGGTCCTTTGTGCTCCAAATTTAGAATACCAAGGGGCATTACCATGGTATTGACCCATTGTATTGAGTGCTGGATTGTCTATTTGATCCCGTCCAGAAAAACCATCGGAAGTAATGTGGTTTTGACTCATGGTATTGAAAAAGGATAAATCTATATAAGGAGAAGAATTTCATTGTGCAAAGTGGGACAAGTCTGAGCTTTAATGAATACTTCACTCTGAAGTATATCTGCATGGTTGAACTCTGCTCTTAATTGATAGATCTGAATCTATAAGGCATCTATGAACAAAATGAAGATTCAAGATCTCTAGATCTTGAAATAGTGAACCTCTTGGATGATCTGAAAAGAAGTGATGAAGACCTGGTGCAAATCTGTTGAAGAAGTTGAAGAAATCTGGGTAAGTTCATAGATCTGGTCTGATCTGCAAAATTTATCTTTTATAGATCTATACGCATGTTCGTCTTGTGAAAAGTGCGTGTATACGCGGCTCCATTCAGACAAAAGCGCGTATGGGCTGTTAGGGTTTTTCTGATAAATTGCACAAATGTATACGCGGGTTCACTTCAGTAAAGGCGCGTGTATACGTGGGTCTGTTTAAAGAAAAGCACGTATGGTATTTGAATTAATGATTGCACAAAAGACAATTGAGATTCTGCATATCTGTTCTGAAGTCTGGGCTATCTCTGATATTCTGGTTATAGTGGTTTCACTGTTCTGACTGATGAAAGGGGATGTTTGTTGATAAGTGAAGAATTGTGTTGAAGCTATTTGATCCAGTTTTAAAATTGATGAAACGTGGTCTACAGTGGATCTGAGAGTTGAAGCCTTCAGTCTGATAATAGAAGCTTTCTGTCAGTAGAGGCTGGTGCTAATATGAGGGGGTAGTAGCTCCCTTCCAGGTGAGGCTGGTAAACGAGAGCAGGGGGTTGTAGCTCCCTTCCAGGTGAGGCTGGTAAATGAGAGAAGGTTGTAGCCTTCTGCAGGTGGGTGCTTGCGTGCTGGTATAAGTCTGCACCAGTACATGATTGTAAGAAGTTTTTCTTTATAATAAATATTGAAGACTGAGACGACGGCAGTGGTGGTTTTCTCCCGAATTGGGTTTCCACCTAAAAATCCTGGTGTTCATGTGTGTTGCCTATGTGTGATGCTTATTCTATTCTTTCTGCACCTGTTTACTATTTCCTGAAATAAATGATGAATGAATAATGCAATGATCAGAGTTAAGAATTGAATGCATAATTAGATCTCTGGACATACGCGAGTTCTATGAAGGATATCCGCGTATATACGCTAGTTGGATTCAAAAAAGTAGCGTATGGGTTTTAGAAAGGAAAAGTAAAATTTTTTATTGTCTTCTTTAAATACTGATTCACCCCCCCCTCTCAGTATTTTTCCAACAGTATTAATTAGTTAATCTATAACTAATTAAGAGCCCCGACCCCCCACCACATTAAATAAGGATTAATTAACCGTCACGGTTAATTAATAGCTTTCCCGACCAATCACGTTTCTCCTAATATGATTAAATAATATTTGATTATGTTGGGCCCGCCCTCATTAAACGTCTGTCAACTCACCTCCCCGATAGCCGTATGATCAAGCCCCCCCCACCTCCAATGACTGTCGTCGATATCGCATGACCCTCCATGACCGAACATTAGCGTGCGATCACGGAGTGGTTTCATGAACAGTGATCTGCTACGCGTCAAAAAGCCTGTGGAATCACTGGCTCCCGGCCAAATACCGCCCGTCCCCAAAAGCGGTGCGATGTCATACCACTTACCGCCTTCCGCATACAACAAAAGACCTTTTCCCGCATACGTCATCCGTCCGAAATATCAAAACCCCCGCCAACCTTGACTTTGTGAATAAAAAAAAAAAATGCATATATTTTCATCATTTTATGCTGTGACCTATGTTCCCACGCAAAACGTCAAAATCAGTTGTTGAAGATTTCCAACCGCCACTTTGCCAAATGATTTTCAGCTGAACCAGTCAGCTATTGCCCGCACCTGTTTCCTCACTATTCACTTCCTGAGATAGGTATTTATCCAATTTCCATCGAACCCTGCAAGTCTTGGTTTTTACTTTAATTACACAAAAAAAAACTTAAAAATAGTACAATTCGGTCTTTGTTTCACCCCATAAATTCCTAGACCTGTAATTTTGCCCATTTTTCCACTAAAAACTCAAATTCCTCTCTGAATCCACAAGAACCAAAAACGGAAACCCCCGTGGCTTTGAATGTTGCACCTCTGAATGTCCCCCATAAATATTTATACTATCTTCCTCTAGCAGATAGGGACTTCCAGATAAAAGACCTCATCTTTAGCGAAAATCCTCTCAGAATCTTTTGCCAATGTAGAGATAATTACCTGAAAGGTTCTGATATTTTTAGACTATGGGAATCCAACCTTCCTATGTATTTTTTACCCTCAGTTCATGTTTTTCCTTAAATAATTTGTCACTGCCATGCCAATTACGACCCAAATCAACGAGCAGTTATGTCCCCAAGTCAAACCATTATTTTTCCAATAACTGCTCAATCCATCAATGAAATGTTACAATTTCATCCCGGTCAAGCCCTGACTCCCCTTTCCATGGAAGATTTACTTGAAAAATCTACAAATTTATCCCAAGAAGAACTGAATCGCCTTTGTCAAACTTTCATGCTACAAGAACATCAACCCAAAGGCCCCCCTCCTTATGGACATACCTTTTTCACAGAGATGGGCATAATTATAGTCGATGTGATATCTCTAATAATGGGATTCAACACTAGTGAGTACGTTGATGAAATAACCCTAGTGTTGTTATCAATTTTTACTCTTGGACAACCCCCTGTTGTCAAATATGACTTTGCCTCTTACATTGCTGACAATATTCATGACCAGTTCATGAGACTAGGAGATGAAAGAGTTTTCAAATACTCCACTTTTAGATACCATATTATGCTCTATTATCAGTCAGATAATTTCCTCTTCCCTGTCATGAAACTTGACACCAAAGGAAATCCAAGGTCTGTAATCTTCTGGTCTGCAATCTTCCATAATTACTTTGAGTCCCCTTACTCTTACAATGAATTCATTGACCTATTTGTTCACCCAGAAACCACCTTATTAATAGGATTTTCCCCTCCTAGGGTCAGTAGTGATATGAATAAAATCCTCCAGCTCTCCAAGAAATACAGGGTAGGTGATTGGTACCTATACAAAAACCATACAGAAATTAGGATGTATGGGTGTGAGCTCTGTCCTTTCAAGCTACCAAAGTATGTTCCGATGAGGCTCTTTGCCTTAGAATACTTCAGAAAAATGATAAATTCAGACCTAGTCCATTTTTACAATGCGAAAAAGAAAGCTCAACTCATAATCAAGAGTCAATTAGGCCCTTTTGTCTGTAATACTAGGGATGCAGGGAAAGAAGTGGAAAGAATTTTAGAAGATTATCTCAACTTGCAAAAAAAAAATTTGGTGGGTACCTTATGACCCTAACAGCTTCATATGTGATAGGAGAATGAAGAACAAATTTTCACCATACATTCACCATAGGATTCCAGAGATTGAACAATTTGCAAACATTGATGAATGGATGGAAGGGACCCTAGTAGAAAAGGATAGTGAATAGGTCAATGTTGAGAATGTTATGAAAGATCTTGAGAAAATACTTGACCTAGATTATTTTTGGTAGGTACAAAGGCCAGGAATTGGCCCTTCCTATTTTGGAACCTCTCAACAACATTCACAGGAAACCAGCAGACTAGCAACAACAACGTCTAGAGGTAAGGAAAAAGAGACCAGTACACATGCCACAGAGCATTTCATGATGTCGGAGCAGCCTGAAACTTCCAAGGGACAGGCCCCAATTCAGACTTCTCCCACTCAAGTCAATATGGCAGAAAATCCAATCTTGCAAACTCCCCTGAAGGAGGAAAGAAGTAAAAAGAGAGACAGTGAAACAGCTACTCCTACTAGTAGACCTTCAGAACAGCCTTGTACCAAAAGGAAAATATTAAATCCTCTATCAGAAGAAGAAATTGTTGAAGAAATCACTGATAGTCAGAGGAAAGAAGGAGTAGACAACCAACAAACATTCCCAGTCAGTGGGACATCTACCAACTCACAGAAAAAGGAGCTAGAAAGATAACAAAGTGCAGAGGTGTCACCCTTCAGACCACCAGTGAAGGATGCTTGGAATATCAAGAAGACATTTATAGACATAAAAGCCAGAAATGATCCATTAAGATTTCAAGTTTATAATCAATATTTGAAGATGGCCCCCACAAATCAACAGAGATTGATGTCAGCCTATGACATCAAGGAAGGTAAAATGATAAAGAGTCATTTCAAGCCTAAAGTATAGCAACCTCAAACAACAGTAGATTATCTTAGAACCAATTTTGAAGTCATGGGAAAGGATATTCATCCTTTGGATCAAATTTAATTACATAAAAAAACTGGAGAAATGATTTATTCAACCTTGACTGGCAAGGGAATGATAGCCCAAAGATTGCAAAATTCCTTGGATAATACATCTACCCAACTGCATCTGGAAAAAGCTTCCTCCCAGGCCAAAGATAACAAAATAAATGCTTTATAAGAAATAATTATTGGATTGGGTCATGATTCCAAATATGTTAAGGCTGCAGAAGCCTTAATCAAAAAGAAAGATGACGATATTGTCGCCCTAAGGAAACAAATAAAGCTTCCAACTTCAAGACATCCACAGAATGCTGAGGTCATAAAGCAAAAATATGAAGAAAAGCTGGTGGATTTTCTCTTAAAACTTAATGAACGACTGAATGAGACTGAACAAGAACTTGAAAAAGCATTGAAGGACAAGCAGGGAGATTCGACCTCTCAGCCTCCCAACATGATTCCAGTAGTCTCAACAGCAGTTCCTTCTACAACACTAGCACCAAACATCCAAGCAGCCACAATAGAAGTGGTCATAGGTACAACAACAAAAGGGCAGTTAGCAGGACTAGCACAGGGAAACATTTCCAATTTAAGCACTGGGGAACTAATAAAATCAATGAAGGAATTGAAGCTTCAAGTTACAGAACTCCAAAAAAAAGGAACAATTTACTAGTTTGGAACAAAAGTATGATCTCTCAAAGATAAATGTTGCAGAAAAGACAAGAGAGATCAACAGGTTAGAAAAATTGGTAAAATAATTAGAAAATGATCTCACATTAGAGAAACCTTTGAAAAAAATCAAGGAAATTCTTTGGGACAACATCATTCAATCAATAAATGATGTCTAGCCATCAATCCAAATAATTTATGAGAAAAATGATTTAGTTAAACTGGCTCTAGAAGAAGTTCAAAAGACAAGGGTAGAATTAGGAAAATTACCTCAAGAAGCCAATGAGCTCATACATTTTTTAAATACCAAGAACAAATATCAGCTTGAAGAGCTGGGCATTCAAGATATAATAGGGACAATTTTGGAAGTAAAAAAGGTTTTTACTAAACTAACTCTGATGCAAAACTTAGAAAGAAGATGCCATGATATGCAAGAAGAAATCAATGCTTTTATGAAAAGATTTGATATTTTGCGTAGTAGAGGGTTGCCAAGTCCTTTAGTTTCTCATGATAAACTAATGAGCCATCAAAACTATGTTGAGAAATTGAATAAGTATGTAGACAACCAGGCAAGTCCATCGACAAGTTCATCAGCAGCAAAAGTGTTGCCTACAGGAAAAATTCTTTATGACAGTCTGGAAAAATTGTTTTATCTCGAACATGAGGTAAAGCACTTATTTCCAATTCAGCCTACCTTTTTCAGATACACAAAAACTGATGAGACCCTGAGAAAGCTTCAAAGAACCAGAATACCAGAAGCACAATGGTGGGAAGACATGTTGGACATTTTGTAAAAAATATCCTTGGATGAATTTTGGTTATTTACTACAGTAAGTAATGGTAAAAGGATAAACAGAGATTAAACAGGTCAAAGTGTATCAGTACAGATAAAGAGTATCAGTAAAAATAGGGTAGCCAGCACAGAGTTACAAAAGAAGACAACAGCAAGCCAAATCATAGGGCCTGCCTCCAACACACTCACAAAATAGGAACAACACAACATCGATTTATCTTTTCTTCTATCTACGAGACTATCTGTCTCTATTTTCTTGTAATTTATTAATAATTCATCCTAAAATATATCTCACTCTGCTAGGAGATATTTTTTATAATTTTTTGTATAAATACTCCCTCAATTAGAGTATTGAGGGGGGTGGATTCTTAGACTTTGTTGTAATACTGATTATTTTGGAATAAAGTGTTGTTGGACAAATTTTCCATGGCTAGCTGGATAAAGAATTGATGCAAAGGACTTTTCACAAGATTCTTGAGTTAGACACCAGATCAATAAGTCTTCTATACCTTATGTTTTAAAGTTTTCTTGTTTATTATACCATATATGTTTCATATCTGAATGATAAACGAAAAATAATAATTCAGAAAGTGCTTGAGTGCAATCTGTTTTCAATCATTGTTATTCTTAATGTTTTCCTCTGAACTAGTATGAACAGTGAATTCTTAATTGCTCCTGTTTTCTAGTTTATTCATTTTGATTATTTGGTAAATATTTCTTAATTTCTCTTTATTAATAATCATTCAAGTTCCCTCTTTCAAATATGTTGAAGGATTCTTAATTTCCCTTCACCCATTTTGAGTCCATTCCATTTATTTCAAGCCTTTAATTGTTCCCTATTTGATTACCTTTCCCTATGAAACCATCTCTTGTTAAGAAACCAAATCCAGTTAAGCCATCTTCTTTGAACCCATTATCCCAATGGCCTAAACTACTCAGTCCTACCCCTCTGTTTTTTTGAATTCCACCACCCAAACACAATTAAAATCCATAAAATTTCATAACTAGCCCAATATCTTTCAAAACAAAGCTAAAACTTAAAGAGAGAGCCCTCTCTGGATACAGATTGGCTATATTCTATACCTAAAAGTTGGTTTGTGGTTACCTCAGACCCCTTTCCTCTTCCCAACAACTTTAAGGAAAATCCAACTGATAACATGTTGTACTCCTTTTCAATTTTGTGTCCATGAATCCCCACAACCTTGACCAAAATTTCCCAACAAAGCGGGAATATCGATCAATAACAATAGATGTGGGAAATCCAAAATGTACCCATACATTCTGAAAGAATAAATAAGGAGTTTTTTTAGCTGTAATTTTATTTTTACATGTCATCAAAATACACATTTTACTGAACCTATCCACAAATATGAAAAGATAATCATGATTCCTCTTTGACATATGAAGGAATCCAACAAAATCCATAGAAACACTCTCTCATGGATGAGAAGGTACTGGAAGTGGAGTGTACAATCCTAAATTTCTATTGCTAGGCTTACTGATAGCACATAATGAACAACCTCTAATAAAATGTGACACACTTTCAAGCATAAGAGGCCAATAAAGATACCTATGTAGATGTGTCATTGTCTTATTTACACCAAAATGACCAGTAATAAGAGAAGTATGTGCCTCTCTTATAATGTTGACTCTTTCTCCCTATGGAATATAAACCTTACCAAGATGGTACAACAAGTTCTAATGCATGTGATAATCCAATTCCTCTACTTGGTTCCCTTGGCTTAAAGTTTCATATACATCTTGAAAATCACTATCTAAAGAATATTGTTCAACATAGCTCACATGCAAAACAAAATTATGCTTAAGAATAGTAGAAACACTAAAAAGAGTCCTAGAAAGCATGTCAACAACTTTATTGTAGATACATTTTTTATACCTTATCACCAAGTGGAATTGTTGAAGAAAACCCATCTATCGGAAGTGCCTTGATTTTTGCAACTTTGTTTGCGATTACAAGTATTGCAATGGTTGATGATCAATGTGAATGATTGTTTCCTTACCCATCAAGCAGTGTTTCCACTTCTTCTCACTTTGCACCAATGAATGCAACTCCTTGTCATATGTAGGATAGTTAATCACTGCACCATTAAAATTTTCTGAATGAAAACATATAGGTTTACCATGTTGCATGAGGACCGCACCCATGGTGTAATCACTAGCATCAATCTGAACCTCAAATGACTGTCCCAAGTATGGAAATTCAAATATTGGGGCTGAACTGATCTTTTATTTCAATGCATCAAATGTCTTTTGTTGTTTACCTCCCCACTAGAAGACCCGCTTCACATTTGTCAATGCATGCAATGGAGCCGCAATAGAAGGGAAGTTATCAATAAAATTCCTCCAATATTGAGTTGCTCCAAGAAATATTCTTACCTCTGTAATTGTTTTGGGTTTTGGATAATTCAAAATGACATGTATTGGGGTTCCCATGTTTTGGCCAGATTGGCAAGACCAAAAGATGAGACAACATCAAACCACTTTCAGACCTCAGAATCTAGCCCTCCTGGGTCCAGAGAGGGATCTCTCTATGAAATGTCAAAGGTGTATGACTTTAAAGCTCAGTGTTTAAGATGTTAGGCTAGTTATAGGCACAAGGTTTTTTTGTTTGATTGGTTTTAATTTTGTTGTTGGGAATCAATAATGAAGGTTTCAATGTAAGACAAGGCAAGGCAAAGAAGATTCTAGTCCAAGAGAGAGAAATTCAGATAGTGTTCAAGACCATTGGGCAAATGGAGTCAGGAAAGGGTTTACTTGCTGTTCAATGTGCAAGCTTTCAGTTTGGCTAGTCATCTAAAGCATTGGATCCTAAAAATATAGGTGGAGTGAAACAATCAGGAAAGAAAGTGAAAGAATGAGGGTGAACCAATTTCTGTCTATAGATCAGGTCAGAGGTCATTTAACTCCAGACCTGCTTGGACATACTCTCAGGAAACTATCAAAGAAAAGAAAGGAAACAAACTAAGGGAACTTGGAAAGTTTTAACTAACTGAAAAGGATCCTAGTGAGATAGAGACAGAGTTCTAAACTCCCAGTGTTCCCAATTCATTCAAATAAACCTTAACAAGAACATCTAAGAAGCAGATTCGTTAACTCATACATCAGCTAGCAGGCAATAACATCCACTACACTGGTTAAATTAACTAAAACTAATTCTTAGATAACACATTTAGCAGAAAACATTAAGGCAAGGAGAGCAAAAACATAGGGTGCCTAACAAGGGAAAATCCTATGCCATATTTCTGATGCAAGCCAGAAGAACTGAAATGGAATGAAATAAAACACAAAGATAGAAAAACATCACCAGCTGCTTTAGACCAGGATCCAAAGAAATGTGCTTGTCATATTAAAAACAACACCAGTCAAGTACAACATTGCCCAAAACTTGAACATTCAGCCTGAATACATCTTTTTTCAGCCTATCTTACAACTTTACACAGAACTATATCTCACAAAAACAGCTTGCAATTCTCTGATATCTCATCAACAACCATTACAATAGTTTTCTCATGATTTTTATAACTGAAGAGAAGTGAAGGAGGTAGGTAGAAGATTAAATGAAAAATTAAACTCAGAAAAGAAAGAGAGGGTCGAAGCCCATTCTATTTTAAACTCTTAGCATTAATATTTGGCACCTTTGGAGGAAACAATGGTCTTCGTCAGGCTTCATTTACTCCAGGTATGTTTCTGATGCATTTTGGTTCACTGTACTATGGCGTGTGAACAGAAAGGTAAATAAATGAAGGAATGGTCTGCCATACTTGTGAAGTAAGTGCTTCGATAGTTTTGGACTGTGGTCTGGGCGGAAAACTCCTCTGGAGCACGGTATGAAATAAAAACGGTATGGGCAACCCGTCCTTTCCTGGGAAAACATTCTGCTGATGTAGAGAAACCTATCATATATTAATTTCCACACCTCTGTCAGTGAAAACCTTTCCGCTGCATCCATACTATGTAATTATTGCAGCGTTTCAACTCTTGTACTTTGTAGAAACTCACAATTGTGTGTAAAGAAAAAACAATACATATGAGGGCAGATGGAGCGGAGGGCGGAAGATATGACAGCGTGGTGGCGAAATGGTGGTTATACACGAAACAATGGTGAAAAATGCAATGAAATGGTGGAAATTATGAACAATAGGGTTTCGGTGGTGGAATGTAGTGCAGACCGTTAGATCATGGTCAGGGGACGAAGATCGACGGCGGAGATCGAGCAGCGGAATGATATATGAAATTGGGCGGAACAACTATGAAATATGAGACTTTAGTGTAAAGTCTTAAACTTTTGACTTCGAACAAAATACCAAGAAATGCGAAGGAAATGCAATGAAATGCGAGGGAGGGATCGTACACGGTGGGACCCAACGTGGCGGAGGGTGAATCATCCTTGACCATTAGATCTTCAGATCCAATGGACGGTCATGATCAATAGCGGAGCATCACAATTGGGAAGAAATAGAGGGAACACACTTTATAATTTCCGATTTCGATCAAGAAAGCGGAGCGATGACCGTTAGATTTACTCGGGGATCAACGATGGAGATGCGGATCAGGAGATCGAAATCGTAGGGGACACAAAGGATGAAACAACCAAAATTCTAATTGCGATTGGTGGAGACGAGCGATAGCCGTTGGATCAACACAGAGATCAACGGTGGAGAAATGCTCGGAGGGCAGAAGGGGAAGAGCGAAGGGGGCAAAGCGAGATGATATGGGCCGTTGATTTCAAATATGGATGAACAACTGTGATTGAGTCGAGCAATCGCAATCGGAGGGGGGACAGGGGTGACTCATGTTGAAACTTTCGATTGCGATTGGGCGGAGGAAGCGATTAGCTCAGGACCGTTAGATCTAGAGGGAAAATCAACAGTGGAGAAGTGGATCGAGGGATCGCAATTGGCGGGGATACAAAAGAGTGGCACTAACAAACTTCCGATTGCGATGAGTGGGGACAAGCGATAGCCATTGGATTAGACCAGGGGATCAACGGTTGGGATGATGTCGGGAGATGCCGTGATCGGGGATCGGAAGGGAAGACTTGCAATCGATCGACGGAAGGAAGCTGCGATCAATCGAGAGGGAGAGTAATCGGAAGGGAAATGTGATCGAAGGATCGGAGGTTGGAGTCGCGATCAATCGCATCGCAAGCATTTGTGATGGACCGATCAGAGGGGAAAACTTAAGTGTTGCGATTGAAAGTTTGCGACATTGCACAGGCCATCCGATCTATATGGTGGATCGATGGTGGAAAACAAGTCGCGGGACTTGTTAATAAGACAATCGCATCAGAACTTTTATAATGTTTCAAAGGATTTTAACGCTCCACTCTGTTTCTCCGATCCGATTAGTGCCTAAGGCTTAAGCGCTTTGCCTTTGGGTGACGGGCATATGTGGGGAAGTGGTTAGGGCTGACGGGAAAAGGGGCTAAGCCCTATTATAAGATCGGCAAGTGGGTTTTTAACCCATTTTAATGAATTTTGAAGGTTAGGGAGGGTAACGATAGGAGGACAAAGGGGAGATTTGAGGAAACAAAGGGAAAGGGTCGGATTTTCATGGGGATTTTGGGGAAATTTAGGAGGTTGATGGGGAAATTAAGGGGAAAAAGGGGGAATTGGAAAAAAAAGGGGGAAAGAGGATAAAATGGGGAAATTCTGCAGGGATACAAGGGGCGAAAAAAGGCCTTTCTGAGCAAATTTATCATTCAGCTAGGCTCACTGATACCATAGCAGCAGAGGGAGACAGTGTAAGGTAGGGAACACAAAAAATCTTCAAGGATGATGTGTTTTCAAGGGAAATGCATTCCTTGAAGGCTCATAAAACATTCTAGCTTCTTGCTTGCTTGTCAAGGAACTCATAAGGAGCTAACAGTGGCTCCACATGGGGATGGCTTCTTCTTGAAGGAGTCAAGAATTCAGAAAATGATCTTTGGTGTAGGGCAGATGCCTGTTGTTTAAGCCACCTTTCTTCTTTGATTTTCAGCTGCCACAAATATGATAGATCAACAAAACATTCACAACAATCTGCCTACCCATCCTACAGTCCTAGCATTTTTTCTTCTAGGGTGCATTTGAATTAGCAGACCCTTTACATCATTTATCTTTATAACAGAAAATAAACCTATTCTAAATCTACTCTTATTACTCCATGAGAGAAGATTAAACTGTTGGTCTCATTTTTTTCTCTACCTAATCTAATATCTTCTGGGATTAGACTGTCTAGCAGATTTCTTCTCTACATTCTACAATAGGAAATTTAAAAACAGTCAAACTAGGATTAAACAGTCTAGTTTGTTGTAGATCCAAGGCATAAAGACAGTTGCACATGGACAGAAATCCGTGGAAAACTGAAACAAAACTTCGAAGTCTTGAAATCTGAAATCTTGGAGTATCCTTCTTCTCTTTGTGACTCAAGTTTTGGGCATGTTTGAGTCACTTCTTTTCTTCATTTCAGCTCTGGTTTTGGGCATGTTAGAGCTGATTTTTCTTATCTTCTTTGCTGGTCCAGATTTTGAGCATGTTAGGACCAGCTGGTTTGCTTTCTTTGGCTCAGGTTTTGAGCATATTAGAGCCAATATTTTATACCTCAGAGGTTCATGTTTTGAGCATGTAAGAACCTCTCTTTTCTCTCTGTTTTTTTTTTTTTGGAACATTTTATATTTTTTTTCTTGAAGATAAAAATACTGCAATGGTATGTACAATGGAAATGGAAACTGGAAATAGTAAATCAGTAGAAGTAGTGTTTGAGCATCCTGCCATTGACAGGACCCCCAGATAGCTCTGTACCATCTAATTCCTGTAGAAAAAAAGCATTTGGACCTACAGTGGCTCGGATGATGTATGGACCTTGCCACAGACTGTCAAACTTGTGTGCTTTCCTTTATCTTATCTCCTTGAGTCCCACCTCAGAACTTTATCACCAATTTTGAAATCAACAGCTTTGGTTCTCTTGTCAAACAACCTCTTTATGTTTTCTTGAACTTTGATAGCTCTGTTATAGACCTCTTCCCTTGTTTGCTGAAGATGAATTGTCTGGTTTATCCTTCTCGCCATACTATCTTCTTCTGTTTGAATCTCTTGGACTAGCTTGATTACTGGTACCCCAAGGCTGGTAGTAATTACTGCTTCTGTACCATAGACAAGCTGAAATGGTGACATGCCAATGGACTTCTTGGTTGTAAGCCTATCAGCCCACAAGGCATGCACTAACTTGTTATGCCATGACTTTTTGTTCTCCTCTAACAACTTTTTTATGATGGCCACGAGGCTCTTGTTTGATGATTCAGCTAGACCATTACCTTTTGGGTAATAGGAAATTGAATGACCAAGCGCTATTTGATACCTGTGACAAAAATAAACCATTTTCTTGGATCCAAAAGCAGCAGCATTATCGGTGATTATTTTCCTTGGGCAACCAAAAAGAGAGAGTATATGACCTTCTAGGAACCTAATGATGACTGAATCTGTGGCATTTCTAGTAGGTATGGCCTCTATCCACTTAGTGAAGTATTCTGTGGCTGTTAAGATCCATTTGTGTTGTGCGGAAGAAGTAAGGTGTATTTCCCCAATAAAATCTAGGCCCCATTGCATAAAAGGACCTTCAACAGTGATGGGTTGTAAAGGGAGGGGAAGGAGTTTTCTCTTGCCTTCGAAAATCTGGCATTTGTGGTAGGCAATTACCATATTTTGGATGTCATTGAAGAGTGTGGGCCAATAATAACTAGCCTGGAGTATTTTGTTTACAGTGGCCTTCTAGTTCAGGTGGCCTCCACACTCTTCAGCATGGAATTCTTGTTTAATCTTTTTTGCCTCTGTTTCAGGCAAAAATTTAAGCAATATTCCATTTGGATTTTTCCAGTATAAATTTTCATTCAAAATGCAGTAATTTCTAGCTTTTATTTTTATGAATCTGGCCTTAGTCTTTGACAGTTCAGGTGGAGCATTGAGGTTGGTGAGCACATAAAGGATATTAGAGTACCAAGGGGAGTTCTGAAATTTCTCTTCAATAGTGGGATCAGGAAATCCTTCTTGCTCATCTAAGGAAGCTACCATGTTAATGTCAAGGGCTTGCAGATTTGATTCAGCCATTAATTTAGCCTGGCCCTGACCTTTGATCAATTTGGTGGGTTTTATCTCAAGATCGTACTCTAAAATCACAGCAATCCATTTTCCCCTCTTCCCATCTGGGTCTCGGGACAGTATATCTTTGAATATTATGTTAGGCACATAATCTATGGTATGGGAATGCAATATGTACACCCTAAAGTCCTTTAAAGCCTTAACCAGAGCGTAGGCCTGTTTTTCCATTATGTTGTATTTCAAGGCTGCATCCCTCAGCGCTTTGCTAAAAAAGGCGATTGGCTGTTCCATTCCTTCTAGATTTTTCTGCAGTAAGACTGCAGCCACTGTATGCTCAGAGGCAAATGAAAATATCAGGAAATCTTTGGAGAAATCTGGGCTGATTAGAACAGGAGCTTGGGTAAGTGCAAGTTTTACTGATTCAAAAGATTGTTTAGCTCCAACAGTCCATTTAACCCCCTCACCTTTCTTTAGCATGTTAGTCATATTCCTAAGGTGTTCATCTAGGTTGGGAATAAACCTCCTAAGGAAATTGATTTTCCCAATGAAGGACTGTAATTCTTTGATGTTTCTCAGGTGTGTGATCTGTAGTATCCCCTCAACTCTTTGTGGGTCTATCTTAATTCCCTTTTCAGATATAATGTGGCCCAGAAGCTTTCCTTCTTGTAGCCCAAATACAATCTTTTTGGGATTTAATGACAGACCAAACCTTCTACATTTTTCAAACACCTTCCTCAGATGTTTTAGATGTTCTTCTTCAGTCTTGGAATAGACTGTTATTTCATCCAAGTAAATAACAATGAAATGCCCTATATCATCTGAAAAATCTATATCCATCGCTCTCTGGAAGGTTGCACCAGCATTCATCAGTCCAAAAGGCATTTTTACATAGATAAAGGTGCCCCAAGGAGTGGTAAAGGCTTTCTTGAGTTGATATTTCGGGAGAACTAGCACTTGGTTGTAACCTGAAAAACCATCTAGCAGGGAGATTCTCTTGGAGCCTACTACTTTCTGAAGAATGTGTTCCATTTTTTGCAGAGGATAGTTGTCTTTGAGTGAGGCTCTATTAATATTTCTAAAGTCTATACACAATCTAATCTCCCCTGTTTTCTTTCTCACAGCCACTAAATTCAAAACCCAATCAGAGAATCTTACGGGAACTATTATGCCTGCCTCATACATCTTTTTAATCTCTTTTTCCACTGCAGGCAACTATTTTGGATTTATTCTACGAAGTTTCTGCCTGAAGGGTTTCTGATTTTCCTTTAAAGGTATTTTGTGATGTATGATGCTTGTGTCATAAGATTTTAAGTCTTCGTAACTCCAGGCAAACACATCAATAAATTCTTTGAATAGGTCAATGTATTTCTTTTTCATCTCTGTTGGTAAGGATTTTTCCAATTTAATCATTTTGGGCTTATCTTTTGTGCCTATATTGCATTCTTCTATGTCAGAGTCTGCGTGCTCTATGGTATGCTTTTTTGCTACATCGTCAAAGTCAAAAATATCTTCTAAAGGCACCAGACCTCGAGGTATGTTCTTATCTTTGGCCTGCAGCACCTCTACTTCTTCACTATCTGTGTTTTCACAATTTTCATTTGTATTTCCAGTTTCTTCATTCAGAGCATTTATTTCTATGTTGTGGGGTGTATTTTCTTCCCCGTCCAAGGGTTCCTCACTTAGGTAGCTATCACTAGACGTAGAGTCTGAATCAGAAAACTCAAACTCGTTCCTGCTCATCAAAAAATCTTCAATTTGTTTGTCACCCTCAAAGACCTGCCAGTATTTTTCATTATACAGCACCGTAGGTATAAATCTGGTCTGAATGATGATCCATTGGTCGCTTGGAGTCTTGGGGTATGAGCTGGCTAGGCAAGCTAGACCGTTTGCAATGAGGTTCTGATGTCTAGGAACAAACACTAATTCGTATTCAACAAATGTTTTCAATATGTCCATGGCATCATTCCTATATGCCCTCAACCTAGGGTGCTTGGCTGTGTATTCATTGTTTACCTATTTTATGACCAGCTCAGAGTCTCCCCTCACGGCTATCCTACGGGCTCCTAACTTCTTCAACAGATTTAGACCTAGGATTAGAGCCTCGTAGTCTGCAACATTATTTGTGCATTTGAAGTGAAGGTTGATAGCATGGCTCTCTGCATAGTCACTCTCGGTGTCCCGTATCCACACTCCTGCTCCTGTAGTTTTTCTAGTACAGGACCCATCAAAACTCATCTCCCATAAGGGATTATTCTCATGTTTATCATTATTTTCTTCCTTACAGTTGGGTTCGCCATTATGTTGCTTTATAGGATCTATCCTAGGTTGTGGGTTGTTTTGTTCTTCGGGAAATGTATGGGGTTCAGAGAGCTGGCTAGGTGGTTGTTTACGTTCTGTTTTTTGTCCATTCTGAGCTAAGTTCTTAGTGCACTATCTGTAGATTTCATCGACGTTTTCTTCTAAATCCAGAGCAGCCATTATGTTGAAATCCATAGCCTCTGCCTCTTCCTTTGTATCTCTGTTTTGGGACTCTGACCCTTCCAAGGATTCATCATTACAAAAGATGAAGGGGTCGAGGTCTATATGTACAGAGTATACAGGTGAATTTTCTTGTTTTTCGGGGCTACTGACTAGGAATTTCATCTGTGCCTCCCTATACAGTCTTCTAGGCTGGCCAAAGATGGGAATTGTGGCATATGAGCCATCCATCTGCATTGTACCCTACAGCTTGTCTCCCCATGATCTTGATAATAACATGCCATACTTGGGTGGTACATCTGCCACCACAACATCCATGACCATAAATTTAGCTAGGATCTGGGTCAAACTCACACATAAATCTTTGATCAGGCCCAGGCATTTTACTCTGCTAGAGTTAAATGAGTATAAATATTTGTAGGGTCTGGTTATCTCTAGGCCAAGTCTTTCCATGACTACCTTAGGCATTAGGTTGTGAGATGCTCCAGAATCATGCATTGCATTATGGAGAATCTTACCATGGATGTTGAGACTGATATAGAAAGGTGGTACTACCCCTTCCTGAAACTTTCCTTCTATCTTTCATCCAAAAATAAGGGCAGGCTGATCATCATTCAGGTTGACAGTGTCACTACTTTCAATTATGTTCAAAGCTTTCAAAATCTGGCCTTTATATACAGCTTGAGTGGTTAGCTCAGAGAGTGGAACAGAGATCTTGATCTTTGCAATCTCACTTTCCAAGTTGAAAGTGGAATGGCTCTTTGGGATGTTCAACTCTGTTTTGTTAACAACTACCTTGGTGGCAGAATTGGTGGGTTGATTCTCACTATGTACAGTGTTAAGGACTATTTTTTCAGGAGCACTAACTGCAACGCTAGTACTACTAGTTGGTTCACTTTGTTTATCACTCCTTTGGAAGTCATTTTCCTTATTCTTCCCAAAATTCTTAGCTGTTGATTTGTTACTTTCAGAAGTCACTTTAGAAGTTTTTTTATGCCTTTTCTTGATGGTAACCTCAGGAGTTTTAGCTTTGGAATTGTCTTGGCTCTTCTTACTTCTGAGTTCATATTGTCTGACCTGCATGATGGCATCTTCAAATCCAAGTCTGTAATCCTCAGTTTCCAATCTTTCCTCGTCCCAATATGAGGGTGAGGGCTGATCTTCTTCTGTGTAACAGTTATGGATTTAATCTTCTGTTTCAAACATGTTTATTATGTTTCCCTTAGACTCCTCTATGATTCCCTCATCTTCATCAAGAAATTTCTCTTGAAAGGGAGGGATAACTTGTTGATCTGATTCTCTTTGTCTGTTGGGAGTGTTGTTTTTTCTTCTAAAGTTCTGGTTCTGGTTCTGATTTCTGTTTTGGTTACTAACAATGACAAAAAATTTTTTTACCATTTGTTGTAGCTCCTCCATGTTTTTTGATATGCGGTCATAGTTGGGATCAGATGTGGAAGCTACATTGTTGTCTCTATATGTTACCCTCTTCTCAGCCCTCATTCTTGCTCTTTTCTCAATCATATTTGCCTCTATGTTCACTTCTCCTTTCTACATGTCCTCTAATGTGTTGTATTCTTTATCCCTAAGCTGATAGGCCATGTCATCATCAAAGCCTTCGAGATATTTCTCTAGAGCCATACCTTGGGGAGGTTTCATATGTGGAGGGAGAGCATTGTAGATGTTGTTAAATCTTGTTGAGTAATCATGGACACTCTCTCCTACATTTCTTTTAAGGCTCATGTATTCTTCTAGGAGCTGGCGAGGATTAGCCTTAACTTCCCATTTGTTGATGAAGGTCTGATATAGAGCTGGGAGGTCATTTATGCTACCCTGAGGTAGGCCCTTAAACCATTTCTTCACATCACCCCCTAAGCTCTGGGCAAAGATTCTCATTTTGACTGTATCATCATCTATCTCCATGTAGTCAAAAGAATCTTCCATCCTATCTACATGGTGTTGGGTTGTGGTAGACTCTTTTGCAGTGAAGTGTGGGATCTTCGATTGATAATCATTGGGTAAGGGTACTAGAGTCTGAGGTAACACTAGAGGTGCGTACCAGGCTGCCATGACGATTTTTTGATGAGGTAAAGGGTTGACTTGGGCAGCTAGTATGTGGATGACAAGAATATTATGACCAGCAGAAGATTGATGAGAAGATTTAGGGTGACTAAGCCCCAAGTTTTGTATGAAATGTATATCCCAGGTGTATATGGAGGGGTCTGTTTGTTCCCAAGGTGTCCACCACTTCGGGGTGGTGAACCAGGAAGCTCAAGGTCTGGCTGGTCTAGGACACTGAGTGACCTAGTTCTTGGCGAACTATTTTGAGTTCCTAGGTTAAAAAGTGGGTCTGATAGAGCTGTAAAGTTTTCTGGTGTAGAGTTAGCTCTATGGATGTGGCTGGAAATAGTTGGTCTTTTAAGTGTAGGAGATATCTTGAGGATTCTCTCAGGGTTATCAACTATTTCAGGTGGGTCTAGGTCAGGGTAAGCTCTTGTATGAATGGTTCTTGAAGCTAGAATGTTGTTTTCTAACCAAGCAGCTTAACCCTACTTGTCACTTCTACCGTGTTTGATGTTTATGATGGAGGATGGTATCCCAGTGGAGTCTAATGTGAACCAAGGTAATCAGCAGGCCTACTGATCACCAATGGAGTTTTTAAATCATTTATGAACTATGGAGTCACCAAGTGGAAGGTTTAGAATGTTCTTGGAGGCTACACTGTCCACCACAGTGCTTATGAGATGTCCCCTTTCAAGGATTTCTTCCAAACACAACAAAATCTAACCAGAGATTGACTGGGAGGGCATTTACCAGATATGTCACCTCTGAAAGAGTGTGAGATCTGGAGGCTACCTGGCCCTTTCTAGACCCTGTCCAAGAGTATGGGAGCAACACAACAAATGGTGTAGAGGTTGATGTGTGAATAGGAGTGTTTTACTACCAACCTAACCAGAGATTGTAGGTTTCTGAGGCTCTTATGATATAGTAAGGTAAGGAATACTCAGAATTCCCTAGCGGAGTTGCCATTATGTTGGGGTTCCCATGTTTTGGCCAGATTGGCAAGACCAAAATATGAGACAACATCAAACCACTTTCAGACCTCAGGATCTAGCCCTCCTGGGTCCAGAGAGGTATCTCTCTATGAAATGTCAAAGGTGTATGACTTTAAAGCTCAGTGTTTAAGATGTTAGGCTAGTTATAGGCACAAGGTTTGTTTTTTTGATTGGTTTTAATTTGGTTGTTGGGAATCAAGAATGAAGGTTTCAACGTAAGACAAGGCAAGGCAAAGGAGATTCTAGTCCAAGAGAGATAAATTCAGATAGTATTCAAGACCATTGGGCAAATGGAGTCAGGAAAGGGTTTACTTGCTGTTCAATGTGCAAGTTTTCAGTTGGGCTAGTCATCTAAAACATTGGATCCTAAAAATATAGGTGGAGTGAAACAATCAGGAAAGAAAGTGAAAGAATGAGGGTGAACCAATTTCTGTCTATAGATCAGGTCAGAGGTCATTTAACTCCAGACCTGCTTGGACATACTCTCAGGAAACTCTCAAAGAAAGGCAAGGAAACAAACTCAGAGAACTTGGAAAGGTTTAACTAACTGAAAAGGATCCTAGTGAGACAGAGACAGAGTTATAAACTCCCAGTGTTACCAATTCATTCAACTAAACCTTAACAAGAACATCTAAGAAGCAGATTCATTAACTCATACATCAGCTAGTAGACAATAACATCCACTACACTGGTTAAATTAACTAAAACTAATTCTTAGATAACACATTTAGCAGAAAACATTAAGGCAGGGAGAGTAGAAACATAGGGTGCCTAACAAGGGCAAATCCTATGCCAGATTTCTAATGCAAGCCAGAAGAACTGAAATGGAATGAAATAAAACATAGAGATATAAAAACATCACCAGTTGCTTTAGACCAGGATCCAAAGAAATGTGCTTGTCATATTAAAAACAACACCAGTCAAGTACAACATTGCCCATAGCTTGAACATTCAACCTGAATACATCTTTTTTCAGCCTATCTTACAACTTTACACAGAACTATATCTCACATAAACAGCTTGCAGTTCTCTGATATCTCATAAAAAACCATTACAATAGTTTTCTCATGAATTTTATAACTAAAGAGAAGTGAAGGAGGTAGGTATAAGATTAAATGAAACATTAAACTCAAAAAAGAAAGAGAGGGTCGAAGCCCATTCTGTTTTAAACTCTGAGCATTAATCTCTGGCACCTTTGGAGGAAAAAATGGTCTTCGTCAGGCTTCATTTACTCCAGGTATGTTTCTGATGCATTCTGGTTTGTTGTACTCTGGCGTGTGAACAGAAAAGTAAATAAATGAAGGAATGGTCTGCCATACTTGTGAAGTAAGTGCTTCGATAGTTTTGGACTGTGGTCTGGGCAGAAAACTCCTCTGGAGCATGGCATGAAATAAAAATGGTATGGGAAACTTTTCCTTTCCTGGGAAAACATTCTGCTAATGTAGAGAAACCTGTCATATATTAATTTCCACACCTCTGTCAGTTAAAACCTTGTCGCTGCATCCATACTGTGTAATTATGGCAGTGTTTCAACTCTTGTACTCTGTAGAAACTCACAACTATGTGTAAAGAAAAAACAATACATATGAGGGCAGATGGAGCAGAGGGCGGAAGATATGAGAGCGCAACAGAGGAATGGTGGTTATACTTGAAAAAATGGTGAAAAATGCAATGAAATGGTGGAAATTATGAACAATAGGGTTTCGGTGGTGGAATGCAGCACAGACCGTTAGATCATGGTCAGGGGACGAAGATCGACGACGGAGATCGATCAGCCGAATGATATATGAAATTGGGCGGAACAACTATGAAATATGAGAGTTTAGTGTAAAGTCTTAAACTTTGGACTTCGAACAAAATACCAAGAAATGTGAAGGAAATGCAATGAAATGCGAGGGAGGGATCGTACACGGTGGGACCCGACGTGGCAGAGGGCGATTCATCCTTGACCATTAGATCTTCAGATCCAATGGACGGTCATGATCAATAGCGGAGCATCGCAATCAGGAAGAAATAGAGGGAACACACTTTATAATTTTAGATTGCGATCAAGAAAGGGGAGCGATGACTGTTGGATTTACCTAGGGATCAACGGTGGAGATGCAGATCGGGAGATTGCAATCGGAGGGGACACAAAGGATGACACAACCAAACTTCCGATTGCGATTGGTGAAGATGAGTGATAGCCTTTGGATCGACACAGAGATCAACGGTGGAGAAATTCTCGGAGGGCAGAAGGGGAAGAGCGATGGGGGCAAAGCGAGATGATATGGGCCGTTGATTTCAAATATGGATGAATGGCTATGATTGAGTCGGGTGATCGTAATCGGAGGGGGGACAGGGGTCACTCATGTTGAAACTTTCGATTGTGATTGGGCGGAGGAAGCGATTAGCTCAGGACCGTTAGATCTGGAGGAAAAATCAACGGTGGAGAAGTGGATCGGGGGATCGCAATCGGCGAGGATACAAAGGAGCAGCACTAACAAACTTCCGATTGCGATGAGCAGGGACAAGCGATAGCTGTTGGATTAGACCAGGGGATCAATGGCTGGGATGATGTCGGGAGACGGCGTGATCGGGGATTGGAAGGGAAGACTTGCGATCGATCAATGGAAGGAAGCTGCGATCAATCAGGAGGGAGAGTAATCGAAAGGGAAATGCAATCGGAGGATCGGAGGTCGAAGTCGCGATCAATCACATCGCAAGCATTTGCGATGGACCGATCGGAGGGGAAAACTTAAGTGTTGCGATTGAAAGTTTGCGACATTGCGTGGGCCGTCTGATCTATATGGCAGATCGAAGGTGGAAAACAAGTCGCGGGACTTTTTAATAAGACAATTGCATCGAAACTTTTATAATGTTTCAAAGGATTTTAACGCTCCACTCTGTTTCTCCGATGCGATTAGCACCTAAGGCTTAAGAACTTGGCCTTTGGGTGACGGTCGTATGTGGGGAAGTGGTTAGGGCTGGCGGGAAAAGGGGCTAAGCCCTATTATAAGGTCGGCAAGTGGGTTTTTAACCCATTTTAATGAATTTTGAAGGTTAGGGAGGGTAACGATAGGAGGACAAAGGGGATATTTGAGGAAACAAAGGGCAAGGGTGGGATTTTCATGGGGATTTTGGGGAAATTTAGGAGGTTTATGGGTAAATTAAGGGGAACAAAGGGGACTTGAAAAAAAAAGGAGGAAAGAGGATAAAATGGGGAAATTCTGCAGGGATACAAGGGGCGAAAAAAGGCCTTTATGAGCAAATTTATCATTCAGCTAGGCTCACTGATACCATAGCAGCAGAGGGAGACAGTGCAAGGCAGGGAACACAAAAAGTCTTCAAGGATGATGTGTTTTCAAGGGAAATGCATTCCTTGAAGGCTCATAAAACATTCTAGCCCCTTGCTTGCTTGTCAAAGAACTCATAAGGGGCTAACAACATCAACCTTGGAGGGATCTATTTTCAGTTTACCTCCTCCAACAATGTGACCCAAATACACTAAAGAAGTTTTTCCAAACTCACACTTTGACATATTTAAAAACAATTGTTCTTTATTCAAGACATCTAGTAATTTTTTGACATGCATGACATGTTCTTCATGAGATTTACTAAAAATCAAGATTTCATCTAAGTATAATATCAAAAATTCATCTATAAATGGCCTCAATACATCATTCATCGCACGCATAAAGGTAGTCGGATCATTGCAAAGACCAGAAGGAATAACAAGTCATTCAAACAAACCTTGCTTTGTTTTGAATGTTGTCTTCCATATGTCACCTTCAGAAATTTTAATTTGATGATAGCCACTCCTTAAGTCCAACTTAGTAAAATATTTTTCATCTTTCAATTGATCAAGTAAATCATAAATTCTAGAAAGTGGGTAACAGTTCTTTACTGTAACTTTGTTCAATGCACGAAAGTCCACACACATCTGCCATGTTCTATCCTTTTTTGGCACCAAAACAATAGGTCACCCACATGGCCAAGTACTTGGTCTAATGATCCATTTTTTCAACAACTCTTGATTTTTTTTTTAATTTCTACACTTTCCATCACTGACATCTTGTACATGCCAATGTTAGGAAGAGGACAATCTTGCTGCAATTGTATTTCATATTGGATTCCCCTCTTGGGAGGAAATCCTTTTGGCTCCTGAAACATATCATAATATTGGTTAACAACCTCAACCAAATCAGATTTTAATATTGAATCAAAACCTTGAAAAGCTTCATTTTCAACATCATTCTTTTGCTTGACTATTAGAAGCACGAAATCCTTGCTAGAGTTAATGATTCTCTTCATTTGTCCAGCATTTACAAGTGAAAGATTCTGTTTTTGTCGATGTGCTCTAACAATGTACTCTATGCCACATTTGAACAAGAAATATTTTTTTCATGGCAATGGAAAACAACTTTTCTATCATAAAAATATGGGCTTCCCAAAAAAATTCCGGAAATATCAAGTGGGACTACATCAAGTTCAACTTCATCAAGAAAGTTTGATGTAATTGAATATTAAATATACATTTCCTTGTAACTTGTAAGTTGGAATTCTTGCATATCGAAACTAAAGGATAAGGTCCTGGATGAGGAATGGTCTATAATTTTAGTTTCTTGACTAAGTCTTCAGAAATCAAATTTTCTTGTGAGCCACTATCAAAAAGTGTATCAATTTTGGTGTGTTTTGAAATAACCTGAATATGGAAAAGTTTAATTCTAGTTTTCTCATCTTGAGTATCATTAGGATAAATTGAAGAGCTAGTGCTTACTATTTCCTTACCTTTCATTCCCATTGTTTTGATCTTTGTTTCCTCTCCTGAATGAGATCCTAAGTCATGTTTTTTAGTTGCAGTTGTCTTTTTCTTCCCTTTGTTGTTTAACTTCTTTGGTTTCATCTCAGGATGAAGCTTCCAGCAATGAGATTCATCATGACCCTCTTTGGAACAATTTTTTCATGTTATTTTTTCTCCTTCCTTTTTTATTGATGCATTCTTCTTTCCCTTCCCTTCGAACTTTTCTTACCCTTTTCTCCACTTGTGAATGGCTTCTTGCTACCCTCTTGTGGAATTTTTTTCCCTCTTGCTTCAAGATGAGTTTCCTGGACACAAACTTCATCTAAACTTGTAGGATTAAACACAAGGATAGTGTGTCGTAAATAACTGTGTAAACCCGCAATATATTTCAACAAAGTGTCTTATGAATTCAAATATACACCTAATATCAAGCATCTTCTTCTAAATTATTGAGTGTAGTTTGCACACTTTGACTCTTTAGTTGTCTATAATTATTCCAATACATAATAGCCTTTTGCATATAAGATAATGGATAAAATTTTCTTCTAAGTTGTTAGTCATCAATAATTTTTGCCTTTCTATAGATGACTAAATGCTTATCCTAGATTTCTAGAAACAAAATTAATGAATATTATGAGTTCTAGAAATCTCACTGCCTTCATTATCTTTAGGATAAATATTTCACTATTTCACTACTCTATCAAGTCATGGCCATCCTATCACTCCCAGAAGACCCATCATGTGCTCACTCCACTAATTTTTGTCCCATTTCTACACTCATGACCTTAGTACTCTGCTCTGTCTACCTATAACCCTTCCACTTCCACCTCAGATTATCAAGTGGCCTAACCTTTTCCCCTATTCACCAAGTGCCTCAAGCATTAGTGGTCTCAAGCTACCTCTCTAGGCTCTTTAGATAAATAAAAATCAATAGTTTTGGGTCTGCAGTGCATAAAGTTTGTCATAAGCTATGTTTTACACTTAAAGACCCCAAGTCAACTTTTCAGCCAAAGACAAGCCCAAAGATCCTCCCACTAGGTCTTCTAGGGTTTCATAGGTTATAGAATTGTTTTGGTGTTCTAAATCAGTACTTTACATGTGCCAAGAAGATGATATTAAATGGAAAGGAGGGTCAGCACTTGACTATCCAAAATAGATCAAAAATCCCTCAAGAAAGGCCTCCATGGTCAAGACAACATTCTGCAAAGGTATAACTGTGCATCTTAAACATTTCTGAAGGAATGATTGAGATGAATATCACACAGAAAATGAGGTGAGGTAAGAGGCCAGTTCCTCACTAAAGAATATCTAAACCAAAGAAAAGAAGGCAGGCCTATGTTTAAAGAGAAGCAGTGTTTTTAGGACTGATTGGCTAAAACAATGTTGCCAAACAAAAATCCAATGCAAAAGGCCACAAGGACAAAGGCACATCAACACAAACAAGCAAAAATTGAAGATTTTTAGAAGTTATAAATGAAAAAACGGAAAAAGGTGAGGTGAACTGAACAAAAATCAATGAACTTGAAAGGGCTATGGAGAACTTAGAAGATGACACTAATTATTTTTCTCTAACAACCCTAAAACCTAAAGTTTTGGAAGGATCAGCAAAGTAGGTGAAATAAGGATGATGGGCCTCCATCATGATAGAAAAATGTTAAAGAAGATATCAGAAGGTGATTCCTATGGTTTGCTAAGGAAACAATGCTTCACTACATCAGAGGGAAGAATGCAAAGGGTATCAGTATGAGGGAGACTAAGCCTTCAAGTGCAGTCAATTGCCCTCAAAATTTTCAAAAGGAGAAAAACATAAGGATGAGTGTCAAAATGGAAAATCAAACTGAGCATGAGATTAATGTTGAGTGACTAAAGGTTTTCAAACTCCAAAGAGTGACAAAAGGGAACAAAAACAATTGTGTCACAGGCACCTGCAAAAATCAGAAGTGGTCTGTTAGCCACCTATAAATTTTGTTATACCAGAAGGTGGCTAAAACTTTTGGAGCCTTCAAGGAAAAAATTTCATTGCTAAAAATTGTTGGCTCTTGAAGTCTCTATAAGGCCTCATGCCTTTTTCCTCTGTCCAGATCCTACATTGCTGTTTACATCCTAAAAGCCTCTGAAATCCTTCAAAAATCCCAAGTTAAATACTGCTGCAGAACCCCTTATTCCCCTTCCTTTTCTTCCACACTAACCCCATTTTCTATTCTCCATTTCTCATGAGAAACCCACAATTTCATGTTTCTCCCTTTCCATTTCATTAAAATCCTTTTTATAAGGGTAAAAACCCACTTTTTAACCTTACCGAAACCTTCATTTCCTTCAAAAAACCCTTCAAAAACCATGAAAATACATGTTTTTATGTATAGGACTTAAGCCCCCTCGAGCTTAAGCCCCTAACTCTTTTTTCATCCATATACCCGCACTCTGGAACCGAGTTCTAAACCCTTCGGCGCTTATCGCAAAGCGCAAATCGCAGAAATCCAAATTGCAGTTTTATTTAAAAGTGTTCATCGCAAATATCTGCGCTGCGATCCATCGCAAAATCACTATCGCAAAAAATGAGATGGGTTGATTGAAAGACCATCGCAAAATTGAAATTTTGCACTGCGATAAGCCCCTTGCCTATATAAAGCCTCAGTCATATGTTCCTCCATGCGCCCAACGGCCCCATAATCGGGCGCCCATCGCATAATCGCAATATCGTATTTTCTCTCCGTCGCATAATCTGCCATCGCGTTTTCCACTTTTGCGATTTGCAATCAGTCCCACCAAGCCCACCATATGATACCCCTGCCTTTCATATAAAAAACGTTTTTTTCCTTTGTAAAGTCGGAAATGACATATTTTTTGGTTTACAAAGGATTTGCTCATTACATTCCGCTGCTGCATCTCCGCCGTTGATCTACGCCCCCGCTCCATGATCCAACGCTCCTCCGCACATGCCTCCTAATCAGTCAGCCAAATACGCAGGATTTTATAACAAATTGTTTTTATTTTGCAGGTTTTCAAATGATTTTTCCGCCATTTTGAAGAAACCACAAAGGCCGAGGGTGACGATCCTCTTTCTTCTGAGTTCATAAAGAGTCATTCAAAGGGTGTTAGATTTACATTTTATCAGTAAATTCATGACCCATTGATGCCGTTCGACCCCGCTACTTCCCTACACACCAGAAGACAAGCACAATTCTTCATTTGTTAAAGAGTATCGGCGCCGAAGACAAAAGTTATCAAAACCAGAGATTGAAGACCCAAAACACAGATTTCAAGTTAATTAAAGGTGTTTTGGGAACGATGAAGACATCTGTCAAGCTAAGAAAGCCTCCACCACCATAAAAAGAGGCTAATTGAACCCTACATAGCTCCAAAAGACACCAGCAGCCTCGTAAAAATTAAAGATCGCCGAACAATTAATGAAAATCAAAGAATCTTATCTCTAATTGTCGGCAAAACCATTCTGGAAGTTGAAGAACAGTTGGGAAGCAGGTCTTTTCAATCATTTGGCCTCGAATGACACAAAAAGAGTTATGAAGTAGAGTTATAAACGATTATATTCCCACCTTATGCCTTGCTTGGTTCCCAAAGGCCAGGAATTGCATTAATTGCATAATTGATAATACTTGACCCTTGGGAAATCCTCCCACCTCTTCATTCTTCTATAAATACTGCTATAGAAGATGAGAAAATGTTGGTCTCTAGACATCTGAATGCATGTAATGGTTATTCTGAAGCTACTGATGCCATGTATTGTAACTAAAAGATACACAAGCTGATATGAGAATTTCAAAGCTGTAGAGACCCACCGGGCTTGCAGATTGTAACTGGTTTGAACATCAATACAAGCTAATGATTTATGGGATTCATGATTTGTGTCAATGGTGATGTGTTCCTCACTGTCAATTGTTATTTATTTTAATGTTTTCACTCTGTTCACTTTCTCTGATAAAGAGCAGCAAACATAGAGTTAGGATATACCCTCCACGGTACCCTACTCTTACTGAAAGCTTTACTTCTATGTTTTCTTCATTTGAATGTTCCCTTTGAAGATTATATTAATGCAGGTTAGTTTAAAAGTACTTCCCTGATCTAGATTTCTCTTTAAGCGAATGTTTTCTGTGTTTTCCCTAGAGTTTATTAATGCAGGTTAGTTTAAAAGTACTTCCCTGATCTAGATTGCTCTTTGGGATTATCATCTATGTTTCCTTATTGAACATGCTGAAAGCAGGCTAGTTTAGAAGCACTTACCTGATCTTAAGCTGTTCAGACTTTTTTAAATGTTTTCTAACTGAAAGTACTTCAATGCAAGCTAGTTTAGAAGCACTTACCCGATCAACAGAAATACTTTTATGTTTCCCCCTTAAGTACAGGTTGAAAGCAAGCTAGTTTAAAGTACTTACTTGATCTTATACTGTGCTTTGTTCTTCATTTTGTTTAGTCTTTCACTTCCTATCTGTTCATCCCATAAAGTCACCTTTAAAGATCCTTTGACATAAGTAACTTGCCCCATGGATCCTGCTTGAACCTTGTTGTCCAATTAAAATCCTCCTACGACTCCATGGCCCAATGGTTTAAAGCTGTCTTTACCTTTTCTATCAGCCGAAAACATTCCTTCACTTACAGACATCTTCTCTTTTTATTTTTGAGCTGATTTCACCTTCATTATGTCTGTGCCCAACCAAAAACAAACAAATCAAACCCATGCTCCTCATAACTAGCCTAATATCACAATTTCAGCCTTTGCAGATCACATCTTTGAACTTATTCTTAGAGAGATCCCTCTCTAGATTCAGGAGGGCTAGATCCTTGAATCCCAAAGCGGTTTGATGTTGCCCCTACAGTTGGACTTTTGCCAATCTTGCTAATTACAGGGTGATAACATGGTTAATGGAAGACATAGCATACATAATTTTTAGTCTTTGTCAAAGTGAGTGTATCACTATTAAAAACAGTAAGGAGATAAGAAGAGCATGTTTTTAGGTCACTAACACTCAAGACATTTCAAAAGGGGATAAAAACTGGTTTTTCAGTTTCCTAGTGCAAACAAGGAGAGGTTTAATAGTGCCAACACTTCCAAAGTTAAAGGAGACCTCTTCATCTTTTCAACACACCCTCACCAAAATAATAAAAATCACTTTGGAAAGTTGCAAATCACTTGCAAAAAAGGGTCACAGGATATCAGTGAAACTCATAAAGTGACAAAAACAAACTTAGCAAAAGTGGGTTTTATAAAAATTATTTGTTTTCAAAGGGCATAAAGAATCCTCAGTTATCTTTTCAAACTCACTTGTCATTTTTCAAAGAAAGAAAACCTTCAGGAGAAGATTCAGAGTTTTTTTACTGTTCCTGGGAAAAATTTCCCTAGTACTACGCGAATCGAGTGGCGCTACGCTCACAGACCCTAGCACTATGCTTATCGGGTTTTCCACCATTCAAAATTCAACGGTGCTATGCGAATAAGGAGTGGCGTTGCAAGAAATGGGTGGCGCTATGCACATATGGGCCCAACACGCCTAAGACCCGACATACTGTTCTGAACACCTAGCGCTACGCACACACAACACATGACTTGCTCGGCATTGCGCCTAGAGGCCTGGAAGGCCTGCATGCGCCCGATGATGCACTCACACTAGAGGCACGACTTGCTGGCACTTCTCCCACAGGACGACCCGACTGTTCAGGCAAGGCACTGCACTAATGCAGAGGACTTCCAGACTTGCAAAAAAATTACCCAAAAGCTCAAGGTCATCATCCAATTTACATTCAAATGTCTACAAGCAATTGAAACGGGTAGGTGCCCTATTTTCTCCTCCTCCCAAGTGTTTTTAGTCATTTGGTGGCTACATATTGATTAAACCCTAGTTGTGAAAACCCTATGTATTAAATGCTTATTAAACTTCTATTTTGGCCTCTTTGAACAAATTAATTGTCATTTGTAGGAGAGTGACTTAGGGTAGTTGCACTTCATATTCAAGTTAAGCCCCATTAAGCTCAAAAGCACTCATTCATACCCTTGCCTTCATATCATTCATCTGCAAAGGCTGCCCTCACCATCATTTTTATTTTTCTCCTCCAAACCCTAGTTTGTCCACAAACAACTCCCATCACCATGTCAGGAGTAGAAGAAAGTAGCAGCAGTGAAAGAATCCAAGGGCCTATGAGGCCAAATCACAAGGGAGGAAAAGTGAACAGATTTGAACCCCAGAGCACATAAGATATCACCTCATCTCCCATGATCCTCTCATGTTTTGAGAATGCAGGGTGCTTCCAATTTTGTTAGAGATTCAAACAAGTACAGAGCCACCCAAAGCTCACAAGGCTTTTTATCCTTAACCTGCACAACAAACAATTAAGCCTTGCAAGGGTGGATTTTGAACTATTAGTGGGTGTCATCTCAAATGCTACTAGTATCCCTTCTGTTGGTGAAAAATGGTTTAAGAAACCCAAATTGGACAAGGATTATTATGAGCCATTTGTCAAGACTAGGTACAAACAAGGCTGCAAGTCTATTTTTCCTTTCTCACACCTCAAACAGAGATTTTCACCCTTGATGAAATTTATCATGTAGTACTTCACCAATGAGGGGAGATACTCTAGGCTTTATTCCTACCATGTTAGACTCCTCATGCATTTCAAAAGGGTTAAGATGCTCAACTTTCCCTACTACCTCTATAGATGTATGAACAAAATGTCTTCCGTTGTCCAGAGAAGGAGTCCTTCCCAAAAAATGAAAAGTGTATTTCACCATTCCTTGATCAAGAAGGTGGTATTACATCAGTTGGAACAACAGGGTATGCCTTGGGAGGTATTCATAACACATGAAATCTTCACAAGCCCACAAATCCCTCATTAACCTAGCTTGCCCTCCTCATCTACACAAGTGATCTCACCTCAAGTAAACCTCCCCTTTTCCCCTTCTCTTGATGTATCGAATGAAGATGATGAGAGTGACAATAATGAACAAAGTGATGACAGTAAGGGTAATGGTGCAAATGAGTCAGCCAAAAGTATGGAAGAGAGTGAGGATGATTAATAGAGTGCTAAAAATGAAGAAGAGAAAAATGATGATGAAGAGGAAGAAAATGAAGAGGAAGAAGAAGGGAATGATGAAAGTGAAGAAGGGGTAGAAACAAAGAATGAAGATAAAAATAGTGAGCATAACAGTGAGAAAAAAAATGACAATATGAAAGAGGATGGTGAGGAAGATGAAGAGCTTGACGTTCAAAATGACATGAGAAATGATGATGAAAAGGTAGAAACATATAATGAAGAAGAGGACAATGACAAAGATGATGACACTAAGGAAAATGCAGAAACTAAAGGCAGCACTAATATCAATGAGACAAATCACAGTGACAAATAGGTAGATGATAAGAAAGACAGTGAGGGACAAGACCGTAAAGAGAAAAATAGTCATGACAGTCATGACAAAAATCAGCCCCTTAGTGATAATGAAAATGATGACAGTGCGGAAGATGAAGATGAAGGTAGTCCTAGTCTTGATGACAGTGAAAAAGGGGAAGAGGCTCATAGTCTAAATGATGATCACAACCATGACAAAGAGACCAACAAAATCACCATCACACCTCTTGCATGCACATACCAGAGAGGGCCAAGGGTAGTGTTTGCTTCGTCCAAGAGGCAAGAGACCATGCCATCTTCCTCAGCTCAAAATCCTGACAAGGGCAAACAAAAGATGGATAAAAATGAGAAAGGTAAGAGTGGCAGGAAAACTAAATAAAAGCCCCAATTCATTGACCTAGACAGTGATAATGAAGATGAGGAGATGGCCACTAGAATACTGCTCCAAAGCATAGATGCACAAATTAGGGAGCTGGAGAGATATTTTAAGATGGCTCAAAGTATCATCCAATATTATAAGAATGAACACAAGTATTTTAAGAAGATAAAAAGGGGCCTTTCTCTACAGAAAAAGATGACCAAGCATTATGCAATGAAAAACAAACTTGCTTGTGCCAAACTTAAATCCTACAGACATGGACTTGTTATCGCTCCCCATGTGTCTCAAACTTTCAAGAAGACCTCCACTAATTTTGAAGGAATTTGGGCAAGTTTTTATTTTTTGAGAATTTGAAGGCCTATTAGTGCAGTGCCACTGGCACTACACTTTTCCCTTAGGCATATTAAAAGGGAAAAATCTATAGTTTTGGATTCCTCATGGCTAGCACAGTATGCTCACCAAATTTCAGAGAAATTGGAGTAGTTTTGACCCCTCAAAAGGTCAAAAAAACACCTCATTTTTCACTATTCTGCCTCCTTTTCAGGCCTAGCACTGCGCTCAGAGCAGTCTTGGGGATTTGAATTTTTAATAGGTTACAGGTGTTCAATCAGAAAAAAAATGGCATATATAAAAATAGGACTCAACAAGCTTTCCAATGAGCCATCACGGAGCAAACTCTGACATCAAGAAGGCCCCTAAAACTTGGCTGCAACAAGACCTATTTTCTGCCTAAGGTGGCACTCTGCTTATGGACAGCATTGTGTGTTTTTGGCAAAAAAGTCAACAAAACACACAAATTTATGGCAAAATGATTTTTTAATGTTTTCTTGGGAAAATCACTCCAGATTTGATTGAGGAGTTATGTTATTTTATCTTTCATTTATTAGCTTAGATATTATGTGTCTTGGGCCTTGCACAATATTCAAGCACATAAATGACATTTATTTTGAATTTAGGGTTTCTATAAGCTTCTTATGGTTTCCACCTCCTCACTTTCTAAGATAAATAGAGAATTAGGATTCCATTGTAAAGGTTGGCATTTGATGAGTTTTGAGAGCAATACATGGTTTTCTTGAGCTTGAAGAAGAAATTGGTTTTGTGGAGTTTCTGAATGCCTTGTTTTGATGAATGATGAAGAAGGATAGCTTGCAGGATCCCTAAGATTGGCTATTGGTGAAGTGTTTTCTCTCTTATGTTATTGTTTTCTCATGTTTTTATTATGTTTCCATATTTCTATGCTGTAGTAGAACATAAGAGTATAGGCTAAGAAATGTTCTTTGAGGCACCTTAGTCCTTCCTATCTCTGATGTCTTTATGTTTTCCTCTGCTAGGTTTGTTTAAGGAATTCTTAGTTGCTCCTTAGATATCTCTATCCTTGTTTACTCCATGAATGGTTCAATACAGTAGTTTCAAATATGTTTTATGGCTAGCCCTGCCTATTTGATGTTATTTAAACCCTGTTTTGGAATCTCTCTTTGAAGTATTACTTGTTAGGTTTTACCCAAAGCAGCCATGTCTTGATCATGCCCTTTGTCCATGCTTGAGAAGTTGCCTTAAAGTTATTTATAGCTTGATCATTGATGTTTAGGCGTTCCCTCTTCATTGATTAAATTTATTTTTTATCTTGAATGTTTTCTAAATCTTGAAGGTGAAAACACTAAAAGTTAGATTAGTTTCTTTCTTTCTGTGGTTCACTAAATTTTTCATCTTGAATGTTTGTTTTCTCAAGTATAATTAGAAAGCTATTTTTTTTCCATGTCTTATGATTATGTCCTTATGTTGATCATTGTTTGAGACCATCTTGTTTAAAAGGTATTTGTTTAAGGATTATTCACTGCCCTTACACACCTACTTTGTTCACCAAGTTATTGTTCATTTCACTTCACACATCACTTAAAGATCCATTTGACCATGCTAGATTGGCCCTGTTATGGATCTTGTTTCATTGTTGAGATATCCAAGACTTTCATAGACTCCATAGCCCAATGATTTGAAGACCTCTCACTCCACCTATTCTACTTGACCATCTCACCCAAACAAAACAAGCAACAAACCCTACACTTAAAAACTAGCCTAAAATAAAACCCTAGAAGAAAAAAGTTCACATCCTTTGCATACAATAGAGAGAGCCCTCTTTGAGTCCAGGAAGGCTAGGTCCTAGGACTCCAAAGACTAGTCTTATGTTACCCTGTGCATTTGGTGTACCAATCTACTAAATCACAGGAAACTAACATTCTGGCGATCACGGTGGGACCTTCTAAGTCAGTGACAATCTAAGTACCCCTTAGGACTTCATAAACCCTTGTTAAAAATTATCCATTGATTTATAGCCACCTCATCACTATCACTAACATAATGGTGATCATGATGGGATATTTGAGTCAGTAACAATCTTAGTATCCCTAAAGGAACTCATAAAACCACAAAAACATCCACAGATTGGTTTTTTGTCAGTTATTGGTGGTGGACCATACACACATATCCTCAAAACAACTAAAAACATCCACCTGGCGACTCCACTAGCCTCTAGTAGGCCTATTACTTCACTAATTCTCATTAGACTTCCCTAGGGTTGTCTCAAGGCATCCCAGAGAGGTTTAGAAGCCTAGTCCCATACTGTGTGAGTTTACCAAGAACTAAGAGAGGCCAGCCTTCCGAAAATAGTCCTAAATGTTTAGCCTCTCTACATTTTGAGTTTGAAATCTGGTTTCACAAAGGATCAGTACTAGATCTCATCTGGACCCAAACCCTCCCACCATAGTTGATGACCCAGAAAATATTTTGTGGTAAAATTCTAAATATGGAAAATTAACTACTGTTAGGACCGTTTAGAGATCAAGCTCTATCCCTAAACATCTTACAGCCTTGTAAGATCCTCAGTTTGACTTGCACCTTACAAAGAACCTTTTCAAAACCAAATCACAAAGTGATATTGACTAGACTAACCTTGAGCCCACAGATTTGCAGTAGAGTTCTATTAGAGAAGCCTCTCCTTCCACTCCACCTGAATTTCAACTTCTTTATCAATTTATCTCTTTCCATACCAAATCTGCTCAGAATCAGTTTGTTGGTCCAAGTATTTTCACCACACCCATCCATACCACCATTGTGCAAACCACTCCACTTCACCCTACACCTCCTCTCACAAACCCTCCTCTTGTAAATCCTCCATTAGCTCCCATCATGGCAGCTTGGTATTCCCCCTTGGCTTTACCTCAACCTCTAGTACCTTTTCCAAATGACTACCAATCCAAGATCCCTCATTTCACAGGAGCTAACTCTACCACTGCCCAACAACATGTGGATAGGATAAATGATGCCTTTGATTACATGGAAATAGAAGAAGAAACCATTAAAATGAGGATCTTTGCACAAAGCTTAGGAGAAGAAGCCAAAAAATGGTTCAAAGCATTAAATCCTAACACCATACATGATCTCCCTTCCCTCTACCAAAATTTCATAAACAAGTGGGAAATCAAGAAAAACCCCCTTCAAATCCTTTCTGAATATAGAAATCTTAAGAGGAATGTAGGGGAAAGTGTACAATATTATTGCACCAGGTTTAATAGTGTCTACAATGCCTTCCCACCTCACATGAAACCCCCACAAGGCCTAGCACTAGTGAAATTTCCTGAAGGCTTTGATCCAAACATGACATACCAATTGAGAGAGAGAGACACCAAAAATTTAGAAGAAATGCAAAGGGAAAATATTAGTGCAGAGGCCAACTTGATTGAAAATAGAGCTAGGATGATATCAAAAAGAAGAGTAACCTACAAAGATGAAACCATGCCCTCAACCTCCTCATCTGATGCCAAAATAGACAGCCTAATGAGAACCATGGAGAGAATGATAGAGAGGATAAACTTGAATGAAAGGAAACCTCCTAGGGAAAACCAAGCCAATCCCCAAAACATAAATAGAACTCAAAACTTCAGAAGAGACATTCCTCAAATCAAACAAAGGGAAATTGACCAACAAATCAGACCTCCCTTTCAACAAAACTGTGTAGATGAAGAAGAAGAGGAAATTATAGAGCTAGAAGAAAACCATGTAAATTTGATAGGCTCTGATAATGAAGATGATTTTTTTCTCACTAAAGAAGAACAAGGTTTCTTTTCCTCAGATCAAACTGAAATTAACTATGAGGATTCTGAAGACTATATGTTTGGATTTGAAAATGCCATAATGAAGGTCCATAGCCAATATGACCTAGGAGCAAAAAGAACCAAGATGCCCCCAAGAAAAACCAAATAGACACTGCTGTTAGGATAACACCTAAAAACACTCCTAAGAAGACAACAAACAATGTCAACACTATGGCTAAGAAAACTGATCCAAACAAAGGAAAAATAAGCCAGCAAAATAATGACCTGCGCTAGTACATCAACTAGTGGCCCTGAAAAAATTCTATTGTCTAAATCCCCAAATCAGAATCAACAAATAAAAAATGTAAAAAATTTCATGGTTGATAAAACTGATGTAAATATGTCCAAAACACAAATACCTTTAAGCTTTGAGGGAAAGACTGCCAAAATCAAGATAACCATGCCTCTCACTAAACTGGTTACTCAAGAAGTGTATAGGTCCCAAGTTTTGAAGGTCCTGAAAATAGGTAATTGTACTAATAATTCAAATTTGAAATATGATAAACCAGAGCTGTTGTTTTTTCCTAAAGTATAAGGAAAATACCAAGAAGGAGCCATTCCCCCTTTCTATGTTAGCTTGAACATACATGAAAAAATCTTGCATAATGCCATGTTAGACTCCAGTGCCTCTCAAAACCTCATGCCTAAAGTTGTGATGGAGAGATTAGGCCTACAAGTTACTAAAACTTACAAAGACTTGTACTCATTCGATTCGAGTAGAGTCAAGTGTTTGGGCCTAATCAAGGATCTTTGTGTCAATCTGGAACAAATACCTGCTAAGAACCTAGTCATGGACATAGTTGTTGTTGACATTCCCCCTAAGTATGGCATGCTTTTATCCAAATCTTGTGGAGCCAAGCTTTAGGGGAACCTCCAACTTGACATGTCATATGCTACCATCCCTGTTTTCAACCAAACCAAGAGGTTATACCGAGAGTCCCACATGAAGTATATGGTAAGTAGCCTATATAGGCCAAACAACACCCATCTCTATTCCATTCATTCAAACTTAGACACATTCCTCTTGTATAATTAAAATGACATTGGTGAACAAGTGAATGAAAATGACAAATACCTAGGCCCACCAGAACAGTCCAATCTATCCTCCAATGAAGAAAATATCATCCAAAACTCTAGCAGCTCTAAACAAAAACATAATGGCGAACATGAATTAGACACACTTTGGAACATGAGCTTTGATGGCTCTTGTGGCAAAGTAGGTTTAGGAGCTGGTGTCTGGATACATAACACAAATTAACGCTATTCATACAAACTAGATTTTCAATGCACTAATAACATTGCAAAATATGAGGCTGTCCTCCTTGGATTTTGTTTTCCCAATGACTTAGGAGCTAATAAAATCTCTGCCCAAGGAGATTCATAGCTGGTCATTAAACAAATCAAATGTGAGTATTCAACAAAGAACCCAAGATTGAGAGTACATAAATTCTACGCTAGATATTCTCAAAACCTTTAGAAATATCAGCGCATTTTCATCCCTAGAGCCCAAAACTGCCTTGCCAATGAGCTTTCCTTTACTGCCAGAAATTGCCAAATTCCCCATGTAATTGAGAAATACACTGTCAAAGTAAAAAACCAGATCACAGTGCCAGAAAACATAAACCATTGGCAAGTGTTTGAGGGTGATGAAAAAATTGATGACTTTTTGTAATCTAGGAATGAATTTACAAGAACAAGACCAAGCCTAGAGCATGATGAAGGTGTTTTTGTTGAAGAACAAGTCCATAAAATAGAGTTGTCCTCTACTGCTGATATAAATCTGATTGCACATCTTTGTGAGGTAGAAATGTTTGAGGATCTAGACCAAAGGGACCTTGAGGTCTTACAATGTAAAGATGATACATTACCAAGGGGACTCGCACCATTAGAAGAGTTTTTCAACTTTAATGATGTGGCTAAAAAACCAAAGATAGAATCCACCAAGAATGATGTAGAGGAATATAACATAGGTAGCCTAAAGGAACCCAAAATGATCAAACTATCCAAAACTCTTCCTTATCACATAAAAAAGAGATATATTGAGCTTTTTCAAGAGTTTAAAGATGTGTTTGCATGGGGGTATGAGGATTTGAAATCATATGACAAGCATTATTCAATGTAAAATTCCTTTTAAGGAAAATCAGAAACCTTTCAAACAAAATTTGAGGAGAATAAACCCTGTCTTACTACCTTTAGTTGAGAAAGATATTAAAAATATGTATGATGCTGGGATCATAGTTCCCATTAGATACTCAAAGTGGGTTTCCAACCTTGTGTCAGTTAGGAAGAAGACCGGGGAGATTAGGCTTTTATTGACTTTATAAATCTGAACAAAGCCTCCCTAAAATATAACTAACCCTTGCCTAAAATGGATCACATACTTCAAAAGGTGGTTGGCTCTAAAAGAATATTACTACTTGATGGCTTTTTCGGTTATAACCAAGTGCTAGTATTCCCAAGTGATCAACACAAAACTGCCTTCACCACCCCTTGGGGTACATTCATGTATGTCAAAATTCCATTTGGGTTGATGAATGTGGGGGGCACTTTCCAAAGGGCCATGGACATATCTTTTTCAGAAGGAATAGGCTACTTCATAGTCATTTACCTTGATGACATCACTATTTACTCTAATATTGATGAAGAGCACTTAATTCACTTGAGGAAAGCTTTTGAAAAATGTAGGAAATATGTCTTATCCTTGAATCCCAAGAAAACATTGTTTGGTCTCCAGGAAGGAAAACTCTTAGGCCACATCATCTCTGAAGAGGGAATCAAAATAGATCCCAAAATGATTGAAGGCATATTTCAAATCATCCATCCTAGAAACATCAAGGAGTTGCAATCCTTCATTGGGAAGATCAGCTTCTTAAGGAGGTTCATCCCAAAACTTGCTGATTTTTTTAGGAATATTACAAACATGCTAAAAAAGGAGATAGGGGTTAAATGGACCTTGGAAGCTAAACAATCTTTTGAACTAGTCAAACTAGCACTCACCCAAACACTGGTTCTAATCAGTCTTGATTTTACCAAAGACTTCTACATTTTCTCATTTTCATCTAAATATACCATTGCTACAGTGTTATTGCAAAAGAAAATGATGGGGCAAGAACAACCCATAGCCTTCTTCAGCAAAGCCCTTAGAGATGCTCCTCTAAAGTACAACATCATGGAGAAACAAGCCTTTGCCTTGATTAAGGCATTGAAAGACTTTAGAGATTATATCTTACATTCTCATATCATTTCTTTTGTTCCACACACAGTTTTCAAAGACATTGTGAATTAGGAACCTGATGGTAAAAGGGGAAAGTGGATTTTTGTTATCTTAGAATATGACTTAGAAATAAGACCCAATAAACTGGTTAAAGGACAAGGACTTCCAAAACTTATGGCTGAATCAAATTTCAAAGCATTAGATATGAATATGGTTGATGTTTTAGAAGAAAAAGAGGAGTGCATAGCCCCCCATGTTGAAGAAGTATTTCTGAATTCATCTTGGTATGCTGATATCCTATATGTGCTTTTCTATCTCAATGCTCCTCCTACATTATGTAATATACCTTTTTCAGGATTTTTTGCAATATGGTCCATGGGGACGCTGTATAAGGAAGGAAATGAAAAAATAAGCTATAAGGGGGCTTTGATCCCCTTGTTAACTCATTAAACACTTCTCTTCCAGGAGTTGAGCCCAAAGAAATGACTCTAGATGAGTTATTCAAATCTCCCCAAACTAGATCCCTTAAAGAATGCTCAAAGAGAGAGACCACAACAACATATGATCATAATCATGAAACTCTGCAAATCTATACATGTCAAATAAGAGAATATAATACAGCCATCATGTTTATTAATATATCAGCTACAATATATAGAAATATCTTGAGGGACAAGCCACTCAAGCTACTGGAATCAACCTCCAATGATCAAACTGTGAAATACATGAGTTGTTGCAACTGCACAAAATGCCGGAGAGCAGTGACAGCACTGCCTATATTAGAGTAGCTACTACTATAGATGTGTATACATGAAATATGGCTGAAATATACAAATAAATTCCCAAGAAAGGGAGAAGGGGCTCTAATACAACATTTCTAGCCAATCTAGGAGAGATTGCTAGAAATGCCAGAAAATGCACAATGTGACAAATAACTTGTCATTGCAACTAAATCAAAATAGAATGAGGCTGTAGCAGATCTGAAATATTCATTCCCTCCTCAGATAATGTTCTCAAGAAAATGGCTGATCCCTTTTACTGAAAAACACTCCTCCTGATAAGCTCAAATGACCCTCCTAGCAACTGCCTGCATAAAATAACGCAGCTCCAGCCCTAGACTGCACTGTGAGAGATGGTGAATGATTGGCTTGGTGCCAAAGATCTGAAATAATTCTCGATAGTCTCCTCTACTTCTCCTTCAAATAATATGCAATATCTCCACTGAAGAACAAGCCAAATAATGACTCTATGAGTTCCTCTAAAGCTGCACCCAACAACACAACGTTTTCTGCCCAACAAGAAAACGCTGTAATGAATGAGGTAGCTTTAGCCAAATACCAGAATGAGGAAATGGATCTCAAACCCTCTCCTTCCTTTAGGATGAAGTATGGATTCCTGACCAGGAACACCCTTAGGTTCAAGAACACTACAACCCTGCTAAACGACCCAGGGATGCAAGTCTTTGCAGACCCAACGAAAATGATAAGCTAATGCATAATGAAAATGGGCTTCCTTCTCCTCCTTATAAAGCAAATGAACTCCTCTCACCATGGGTCCCATTCACACTTGCCACCTAGCTCATGCAAGTGGAGCCTCCTCTAAAACTGTGCTGCCTTGTCATGGAGATTCCCTCTCTTGGACAACGCTGTTGACTTAGTCAAAGATGACTAAATCAAAGTGATCCCAATCATATTCACACCCTTAGGTGCTTAATCTAGCTATTTATTCATCCTCCTTTTACACAAGGAGTGTTATTTCTCCATCTAAGGGGGTTAAGGGGTCTCCTTACCCATTTTATTCAACAAAATAAAAATATGCAAAGTATAATGTTCTTTTTAGCTTGAGGCTAAAATTTGGGAACATTACAGTCCTCCCCTCCCACATGTTGCTTGTCCTTAAGCAACTGCATAGAGAGAAAAAAATTCCTTCCCCTTTTCTTCTGTGGCCTCCTCATCAACAATCTCCACCACTGCTCAAGATATCCTGCAACAAATCTGTCCTCCAATGCGTCCTCCCAAGTATGCAAACCGGAATGGTGCACATCATGGAAAGATAGAAGGTATAGGTGGAAACCTCCTTGCTATGCTATGGACTCCTCAAGGTAGGAGTGATGAAATGCATGGGAAAATTTTGTCCCCAATGATGATCCTCTCATCCATGCTATCATCCAAATAAAAATCTCAACTCCTGGTTCATGCAATGTGTTGGGGCTGAATGGAGAGTTTGGCCTTTGATTCCCAAGTTTTTCCTCTCTCCATTTTTGGTACATATGGGGCTTCCTTCATCCTTGGGATGAAATGGTATGGCCTCCAAGAATGGCCCAAGCTTCCCCATCAAGAAAATCAGTCATGATATGCCCCCTCAAATTCTCCAAGTGGTTTTTCCCACAAGAAGAGAAAAGTAGCAATGTGGCAATCATGGTTTTCCCATGGTGTCTCCTACAATATAAATCATGTACAATGGGGAGATTCATGCTCCCAATGGGCTGTCCAAATATATACAACACTCTCCCGGTAGTGCTCCCTGTGAATGTATAAACATCAGCAATACAAGGAGGCAATATGCAATGAAAACAAGTTGGCATAAGACAACTAGAGAGTGGGTCACTGCTCCACTCATGGGACCAGCGCAGTGCACCTCTTACCTGCATCAAAACTAAAAACAACAAGTGCTTTCCCAGACACTTGTTTTCTGCCACAAACATCTCATAAGATGGAAACATGAAAATACAAATTGGTGTCAATGGTGCACACCAAGAAGCATGTGGCCTCCCCCACAAACCATCATGAAAATAGCCACTCCCATTGCTGCAATGGGCCACAAGTACATCATATTAAGGAGCATAAGGAGATGTGATCATCCTTAGCTCATCAAGATGCTCACATAAAGTAAAGAAAGGTAAATCAAAATGAGAGTATATACCTCCTCTACCATGTACTTCGGTCCTTGAGTTGAAATGGCTCATCTAAATGCTCTCCCTCACCTCCAATGAGTGGGGAAATGGTTGTGCCAACCTCTCTAGAATAATCTGGGATATGAATTCATCCATATGATGATAGATATCATGTTGAATGTCCTCCCAAATGAACTCCTCTAGCAAAGAAAAATATGCATCAAAGTGCATAGCTAGAAATTCCTCATGTGATACATGTAATAGTTTCTCCTCGAGACTAGAAGTCCTAGTCAAGAAGACTCTGTCATAATAATAGATGAACATATTATCCACCATGTACCTATCATCTCCATCTAGGTCATCCAAAATCATGCATTCACCTAGATCCTTGGAGTACTCTACCAAGAGTTGAGACCTCCAATCTAGATCTATCCTCCTCAGAGGCAGCACTGGTAATCTGCAATGTGGTGCTCCCCTCATGGTGATACCTGCTACTTTGACATTCCCCATGCCAAATTCATCCTCCAAAATTTTTCCATGCCTATCATGCAGCTGCTTGTGCTCAAATAGTAATGGTTAACCTTGGAAGTTGGCTTCCCATGAGAAGCTATCATCCAAAAGGGATCTCCCAATCCTGGTCAGTGTAAGCATGAGTAACCTCCATCTACTCCCATGTGTGAAAGATTCCTCCCTCAAAGGAATTATCCTCTGTCTCTCTAAATATTTGGAGAATTCATTCTGCATCGTGAAGATGCCATCCTCCATCCCTGCAGCAAACTCTGTTAGCATAGTATAACTGATGAGAGTGGGTGATACTAAAAATGAGAGAGTGTCTCCCTCCTCCTTGGGTTTATCCCAAACTCTCTGCGCTATGTTGGACTCCTCCAATGTATTCACCTCTCCAGAATCCAAGAGTGGTGAATCAAGTGACAAGATGCCCCTCATCAACTCTAGATCGGGTGGCCTTCCAGGTGGAATGCCTCCATATAGTGAGACATCAAGTTCAGAAGTGGAGTATATGTATGAGTGGAATGATTTATCCCTCTCTTCACTGCACTGTACAGTCTCCTTATTTTGTCCAGAAACTTTCCGGAATAGATAAGGGTGTATCAACCCTTGATGCCAATCCTTCTCTTCCTCCATCTCATAATCCTCCAATGCTACTATATGCTGCTTAGGATTTTTTATTGGGTCCCCACATGTGGTATCTCTTGGAATCCTTTGCATAGAAACAAGGACTCCTCCCACGGAAGCAATGGTTCCCCTCTCATCTCCATGTGGTGATGGATCTTCCTCTAATGATACAGTGCTGTGGGTTCTTCTATGCACATTCTCTTCACCAATATGTGAGTATGCCTCTCCTTCAATGAGAGACCATGGATTTCGGTCTTCCTCTGAAAGAGGGATCTCCATGTTATCACAAATGGAAGAGTTCCCTTCATACAATGGGGGTCTTGCCTCTAACAAGTCATCATTCCAGGTTTCTTCCCCTCTAGAAATGTGGAATGGATTTTGTTTCATGTTTCCTTCAAATGCATGCAAAGTGTTTGAAGTTATGATACATGATGATTCACATTAACTTCCATAAAAATTCTTCACCAAACCCTTAGTGAATTCATCATATTTTTTTACATTTGCATGACAATGTGAAACAGAATTTTCAAACCAACAATCATGAGCCATACCTTTGAGTTGCAGCACTGCTCCTCCAATGGCCTCATCGTCTTCCTCCATCCTCTCGGCAGTGCAAGTGGGAAATGGACTGCGCTATGGATCTGCATGTGTGGCTGACTACTCACACCCAACATGGTCACAACTAGGGCTTTCTTCATCCACAAACCCTCTCAGAAAATCTCTCCAGTTTTCCCTTTCTATCTCCTCAAGGTCTTCAATGATACCTTCCAAGGTCTGGAAAAGAAGAAGGGAAACCTTCTCTTTCATCATTCCTCTTTTCTTGTTTCCTTTTTAAATATCCTCTCCTTGGAGAGAATCTCCTCTTTCTGACAGCATTAAATCTTGTGCATAGGCTGAACCAAGATTGATGCTCTGATTCCACTGTAATATCCCTTTTTTAGAATTTTTACAATATGTTCCATGGGGATGCTGTATAAGGAAGGAAATGAAAAAATAAGTTGTAAGGGGGCTTTGATCCCCTTTTTAACTCATTAAACACTTCTCTTCCAGGAGTTGAGCCCAAAGAAATGAGTCTAGATGAGTTATTCAGATCTTCCCAAACTAGATCCCTTAAAGAATGCTCAAAGAGAGAGACTACATCAACATATGAGCATAATCATGAAACTCTGCAAATCTATACATGTCAAATAAGAGAAAATAATAAAGCCATCATGTTAATTAAAATATCAGCTACAATATACATAAATATCTTGAGGGACAAGCCACTCAAGCTACCATATTCAACCTCCAATGATCAAACTATGAAATACATGAGTTGTTGCAACTGAATAAAATGTCAAAGAGCAGTGACAGTGCTGCCTATATTAGAGTAGCTGCTGCTATAGATGCAAATACATGAAATATGTTTGAACTATAATGCCCAAGAAAGGGAGAAGGGGCTCTAATACAAGATTTCTAGCCAATCTAGGAGAGATTGCTAGAAATGCCAGAAAATGCACAATGTGACAAATAAATTGTCACTGCAACTGAATTAAAATAATAATGAGGCTATAGCATATCTGAAATACTCATTCCCTCCTTAGATAATTTTCTCAAGCAAAGGGTTGATCGCTTTTACTCAAAAACACTTTTCCCGATAAGCTCAAAAGACCCTCCCAACAACTGCCTGCATAAAATAACGCAGTTCCAGCCCTATAATGTGTTGTGAGAGATGGTGAATGATTGGCCTGGTGCCAAAGATCTGAAATAATGTTTGGGAGTCTCCTCTACTACTCCTCCAAATAATATGCAAGATCTCCACCAAAGAAAAAGCCAAATAATGACTCTATGAGTTCCTCTATTGTTGCACCCAGCAACACAACATTTTCTGCCCAACAAGAAAACGATGTACTAAGGAAGGTAGCTTTAGAAAAATGCTGGAATGATGAAATGGATCTCAAACCCTCTCCTTCCTTGAGGATGAGGTAGTGATTCCTAACCAGGAACACCCTTGGGTTCAAGAACACTACAACCCTGCTAAACAGCCTGGGGATGCAAGTCTTTGCAGACCCAAGGCAAATGATAAGCTAATGCATAATGAAAATGGGCTGCCATCTCCTCCTTATAAAGAAAATGAACTCCTCTCAACATGGGTCCCTTTCACACTTTCCACATAGCTAAGTGGAGCCTCCTCTAAAACTGCACTACCTTGTCATGGAGATTCCCTCTCTTGGATAGCGCTATTGACTTAGTAAAAGATGACTAAATCAAAGTGATCCTGATCATATTCACACCCTTAGGTGCTTAATCCAGCTGCTTATTCATCCTCCTTTCACACAAGGAGTGTTATTTCTCCATCTAAGGGGGTTAAGGGGTCTCCTTACCCATTTTATTCAGCAAAATAAAAATATGCAAACTATAATGTTATTTTTAGCTTGAGGATAAAATTTGGGAACATTACATTTGTAGATCCAACCACTACACCAAAATCTCTAACTGTTAGTGAGGGCGGCACCCCAGGGTGTTAAGGGTGGGCCAAACCCCACCAGAGCATCTAAGGGCGGGGGCCCTTGCGCAGCACCCCTCATTACACAGACCCAGACACGTGGCTACGGGCCCTACCTGAACATGAGATATTACAACCCACCATGCTTCGCAAGTCTCGATCTCAAGACCTCGGCTCTGTGTAATGTTCCCAAATTGGGACAACTAGCTAGGCATGACTGGAAATTGAATTTTCCAGTAATGGCAGCTACAAGATTTGAAACCAAGACCTGGATCCTTTAGATCAATGCATATAATACTTGAATGCAAGAGGAGGCTCTAAATAAATCCTTCTAGAGTGGGTAAACAGATCTCCCACTGCTATATGTCCTCAGAAAGCGCCCGATGAGGGACTGCAACAATTCTTGAGCAAGAAATGGAAAGATAGCGTTATTTTACAACCATGAGCATATGAAGATCTGAATAGCCAACAAATTTTGTTATAGGAATAGAAAGAGTACAATTTCTTGAGGAAAAAACCTCTCAATAAAGGCAATCCAAGCCTCAACAATACATGTACATGAAATGACAAAACACTGCTACATAAATGAAACCCTTGGCTATGATAGCGCAGTCTATTATGGAGTACTGCTGTAATAAATTTTCAATACATGGATATGGCAATGATATGGCTCAAATACAATGGGGGAGCAAAGCTCTAACCCTTAGAAGCAATAAAACATCAATCCTCTAAAGGATTGGCTGAAATATACAAAATGGAAAAAATGTCAAAGTTGTTGGGCAGCAGCTGCAAATCAATTCTAAAACTCAATAGAGAAGGCTAAATATGATAAGAAATCTGAAGTATACCTCCTCCAATGGATCTCCAAAGTGGAAGGCTGATCCTTACACTTGAGATCTCACCCTCCAATCAACCTGCAATCCCTCACTGCAAGTACTCCATGAAAATAACGCAGTCTAAGAGGGTAACTATGATGTAGGTGAAATAGAATGAAGTTTCCAAGTGCCAAGATATACAAATAAGCTCCAAAGCTTCCAAGCTAATCATCCCAAGGAAAGAGAGAGTCTCCCTCTGAAAAACAAGCAATGGAAGAGGTTGTTGATCAATAGTTGTCATTGATGTCAACCCAAGTAGAACTAGGGGCTAACCCAATATTGCATGGGAATTTTGACCTACCAAATTAATATATTCTAGTTCAATAATTATTTTTACGGTTTCTACTTGTTGAGATACTTCCGTTGATATATGGCATGCCATGTAATTCTTCACGGTTTGAGAGATATTCATGTTTGAATTTTGTACCCCCAGTTAGTGGGATAAAACCCCATGGGGTTGGGGCATGGGTCATTGAAAAGTCATAATTAATATTTTTTAAGCTCCTAAAATCCCTCCCACGTTCACTTTTTGAATTCCCTCTCAACCTAATAATTTATATAAATTGTGATCCTCATTTCCTCCTTATGCAAGGGATTTTGTCATCTGAAACGGGTCATCGTGGAATTTTCGCTCTAAATTTTTTTCTACGAAGGTTCAGAAGCTGAAATTTTTATGAGGTGAAGAATAAATCCTGAGGAAGCTGCTGTAAAAATTTCAGATCAAGGTTCTTGATATTTTTGGAGATATGATCTGTGGAAGTCAAGGTTTTTGTAGGCTCCTAAAATTCATCTCAAAGAAGTGACCTTGGTAAAATCATCATAACTCTCTCTTTGAGTATCAGATTGAAATTCCGTAAAAACTTCTAGATAGTGCACAGTCTTTAGTTTTCTATCTATCAATTTTAGAGCGAAATTAAGAAACAATGACACGTGGCACACCGTAAAAGTGCGCTCTGCTGAAACAATCCATAATTAGGGCATTGTGAGAGATTGGGTATAACTCTCTCTTGAAGAATCCAAATTGGGTCAGACCTATGGCATTGGAAAGAAGGCTCAGAATAATACCACAAGATTGAAAATAATATATTTAGGATCTTAAATAACAGAGGTACACCAGATTCAATATCGAGCTCCTAGAAGGCAAGAAAAAGCTAGATCATGTGTTGTCAAGGGTTGCAAAGGACCAGAATTTCTATGGTAGAAAAGCAAAGCAAGGTGCAGCAGAGGGTAGCATGACAAGATTAGCAACCAAGGTGCATAACATCAGTAAGAAGTTCATAATATGAAGTCTTCAAGTGGGCAACACTGCATACAATCATTGGAAAGGTATCATTGTACTTATTCATTGTAAATACATTATTGTACAAATTGTACTAGTGTCTGCCTGCCAAGGGTTGAAGAGGCACTGTTGGGAGGTCTAGGATCATCATTAGGTGGTTGTGTCAAGGTTGGGGTTATGGTCTAGTATATCTTCTTCTTCTTCATCATTCTATATCATTGTAAAGTGGACCATTTTCCCTGGTACGGGAGTCCATTCTTCTTTTATTCTTCTATAGGGTGCTAGGGTGGTGCTAGGGTGAGTTGTAGCTCATTGGGTGTTGGGGCATCTATTCAGTCAACTACTAAATAATCTTGGGCATTGGAGCGTCCATCCAATGGGAGCTGGAGAAGAATGCTTTTCTAGATTCTAGGAAGTTGGAGCTTTATTTTCAATCAGAGTTGAATATTAAATAATTATTAGAAAAGCATTAGGTGGTTTTTGTCCCGAAGTGAGTTTCCACCTTAAAAATTATGTGCATTTGTGTTCCTCTTGTTTGTTGCTATCATTGTACAAAAAATGATAATAATTGAAGATTAACTAATGCTCTAATTGAAAGGAATACTGATTCACCCCCCACTCTTAGTATTTCCAACAATTGGGATCAGAGCTTGGTTCCTTAAATAGTAGTTTAACAGCTGGAAGGAGTTCATGGAGCATACCAATAATGGTGTACCTCTATTCAATGAAAATAATTACACAATTTGGAAACGAAGAATGGAGGTCTATCTCTTGGCGCAAGGTTACGAAGTATGGGACACTGTTCAAAATGGATTTACATCAACTACGGATGAACAAGGTAAGAAGAATTTGGTAAATTATGCAAAATAAAAGAATATTATTAGCAATGGACTTATTGAATCTGCTTATCATAAGGTGTTTGGTTGTAAAACTGCAAGAAATGTATGGGACAAACTTGATAATATATATGCGAGTGACTCAAATGTCAAAGAAGCAAAGCTTCAAATCCATAGAGAAAAATTTGAGCAACTCAGAATGAAATAAGATTGCAACATTGCTACATACTTCCAATATGTTGATGAAATAACCAATACTCTAGAAGGATTGGGAGAGCCAATTGACAAGAATACTATTATACGAAAGATTCTTAGAACGTTACCAGGGAGATTCAACCCAAAGGTATCGGTCTTCGAATACAGTGCAAATCTGGACAAACTCGGAAAAGAGGAATTACATGGAGTTCTCATAGCATATGAAATGAGACTTGATGAAGAAGAGGGTACTTCGCATCTAGAAACTGCGTTCGTTGCATCTAAGAAAACCAATAAGGATAAATAACCTTCAATTGAAAATACATGCACCTGCAAGTGTGAAGAACATGGAGATGATGAAGAAGGTCTTTCAGATGAAGAATATGCTTACTTCACGAGAAAACTAAAAATTGGTAAGGTACAATTCAAAGGTAAACTTCCATTGATATGTTTCAGCTATAATGAGGTTGGGCATTTTGCAGCAAAATTTCCAAATAGAAGTAATGGAAACTCAAAAGGAAAGAGAGGCTTTAAGAAATTAAACAAGCAAGGATCTAAAAGGAGCTTTCTATCTAAAGAAGATAGCTCATCATCCGATGAAGACAATGACATTGAAGAAGAATACAATGAGAGAGTATTGTTTATGGCCAGTTACATTAAACAAGAGGTATCAAACAACGAAGAAGAAGGACGGACCATAGAAGAATTTTATGAGGAAGCAATCAAGCTTATAAAAGATCTCAAGGCTGAAAATATCCGTTCCAAAACTCTTGAAGAACAAGTTCAAGGTCTCAAAATTGAATTTGAAGAACACAAATGCATTGAAGAGTCACTTCAAAAAAAATTGGAAGAAAGAAACCAAGAAAGGGAAGAATTAGAAGCCGAAGTAGTCTTGCTGCGTGAGGAAGTGAAGAAAAGAAAAACTATCCAAAACTATGCCAACAACTCAAGGGCATTGGAAGAACTCATCAACAATCAATGATCTTACAACGAAAAAACTGGCATCGGTTACAAAGAAGAAGTAGGACCTTCTACAACAAAATACAATGAACCTATGAGATCTAACATGCATGTAGACTTCATTGGACAAGATTCGCAAGAACAGCCTTGGAAGACAATTCCTCGATGAATGTTTCCATCCAGGTACCAAAATATTTTTTATGGCTACTGTTATTCATGTGGAAAATTTGGTCATAAAGCTGTAGAATGTCGCACGTACCCTAAGAATGAATACAATTCCAGGAGATCTGTCAAATATGAACCTCCCAGGGCTCAGCAAAACATAAATAGATTTGAACATTTAAGAAATAATATTGAATGTTACAAATGTCGAAACCTTGGACACATAGCCAAAGACTGCAGACTTGAAAATCCTCCGGAAGAATCTTCAAAGCCATAGAACGAACGAACATGGCAGAAGAAGAAGAATGATAATTGTGCCCTCGCTTTCAAGGCTCAAAAAAAAAGATGTGTGGTATGTTGATAGCAGTTGCTCAACACATATGACTGGAGATAGAAATAAATTTGTATCTTTGAAAGAGAAGAATGATGGAACCATGTCCTTTGGAAATGATGGATCTTCAAATGTTATAGGATCAGGTACTTTCACTCTCGGAAGCAAAGATGCTCTAGCTAAGAATGTTCTATTGGTTGAAAACATGAATCACAATCTGCTCAGTGCTGGACAAATGTGTGATCAAGGACACACAATACTATTCAACTCCACAAAATGTGAAATCAAGAAAGGCGTGTATGGTGAAATTGTGGCTACGACAAGTCGAGCTCTAAATGACATATATGATCTAGATGAAGCAACTAAAGCATGTCTAATAGCTAAAGAGGATGATACAATAATTGGTAGCAATTATGATCGACTAAGTAAGAAGTTTGCTACAAAGGTGCAAAGTGATTTCGAGATGTCTTTACTTGGTGAGCTGACTTACTTCTTAGGGCTTCAAATATCTCAGCAAGAGAAAGGAATATTTATATGTCAAGCCAAGTACATCAAGGAAATTCTCAAGAAATTTAAAATGGAAGATTGCAAACCCATCCTTACTCCAATGGTAACAGGTTGAAAATTGAGCATAGACGACTCATCTAAGGATGTGGATCAAAGGTTGTATAGATCTATGATTAGTAGTCTTCTATATGTAACAACCTCTCGACCAGATGTTATGCAAGCATTTGGACTAGTAGCAAGATTCCAAGCAGCACCAAAAGAATCACATATTAAATATTCGCCAGCATTGGAATATCTCCACCAAAATCTTGGGATTCTCCAAGTTATTATTAGATTTTCCTTTTTTCAGAATATAAAGGGGGAGTGGAAGTAGATTACAGGTCTGCAGGACGGTTGTGTGTCAGGGGGAGTGGAAGTGTGTACAGGTCCATAGGATGGTTGTGTTTCAGGGGGAGTTACCCTTTTCCATTGATGTCAAAGGGGGAGATTGTTGATCAGTGGTTGTCATTGATGTCAACCCAAGCAGCACCAGGGGCTAACCCAATATTGCATGGGAGTTTTGACCTACCAAATTAATATATTTTGGATCAATAATGCTTTTGGTGGTTTCTACTTGTCGAGATGCTTCCATTGATATATGGCACGCCATGTAATTCTTCACGGTTTGAGAGATATTCATGTTTGAAGTTTGTACCCCTAGTTAGTGGGATAAAACCCCATGGGGTTGGGGCATGGGTCATTGAAAAGTCATAATTAATATTTTTTAAGCTCCTAAAATCCCTCCCACGTTCACTTGTTGAAGCCCCTCTCAACCTAAGCATTTATATAAATTGTGATCCTCATTTCCTCCTTATGCAAGGGATTTCGTCATCTGAAACAGGTCAATGTGGAATTTTCACTCCAACTTTTTTTCTAAAAAGGTTCAGAAGCTTAATTTTTTATGAGGAAAAGCTGAAATCATGAGGAATCTTCTGTAAAAATTTCAGATCAAGGTGCGAAATATTGTTGGAGATATGATCTGTGAAAGTAAAGGTTTTTTCAGGCTCCTTAAATTCATCTCAAAGAAGTGACCTTGGTAAAATCATCATAACTCTTTCTATGAGTATTGGATTTAAATTCTATAAAAAGTGGAAGATATTGCACAGTATTTAGTTTTCTCTATGAATTTTAGAGCCAAATAAATAAACAGTGATACGTGGCACGTCGTACAAGTGCGCTCTTCTGAAACAGTCAATAATTAGGGAATTGTGAGAGATTGGGTATAAATCTCTCTTGAAGAATCCAAATTGGGTCAGACCTATGGCATTGGAAACAAGACTCAGAGGACTACTATAGGACTAAAAATCAGATATTGAGGATCTGAAATAATAGAGGTACACTACATTCAATATCGAGCTCTTAGAAGGCAAGAAAAAGCTAGATCATGTGTTGTCAAGGGTTGCAAAGGACCAGACTTTCTATGGTAGCAAAGCAAAGCAAGGTGAAACAGAGGGTAGCATGACAAGAGTAGAAACCAAGGTGCATAAAATCAGTAAGAAGTTCATAATATGAAGTCTTCAAGTGGGCAGCACTGCATACAATCATTGTACTTAGTCATTCTAAATACATTATTGTACAAATTGTACTAGTGTCTATCTGCCAAGGGTTGAAGAGGCAGTGTTGGGAGGTCTAGGATCATCATTAGGTGGTTGTGTGAAAGTTGGGGTTATGGTCTAGTATATCTTCTTCTTCTGCATCATTCTATATCATTTTAAAGTGGACCATTTTCCCTGGTACGGGAGTCCATTCTTCTTTTATTCTTCTATAGGGTGGTAGGGTGGTGCTAGGGTGAGTTGTAGCTCATTGGGTGTTGGGGAATCTGTTCAGTCGACTACTGAAGAATCTCAGGCATTGGAGCATCCATCCAATGGGAGCTGGAGAATAATGCTTTTCTAGATTCTAGGAAGTTGGAGCTTTATTTTCAATTGGATTTGAATATTAAATAATTATTAGAAAAGCGCTAGGTGGTTTTTGTCCCAGAGTGGATTTCCACCCTAAAAAATGTGTGCATTTGTGTTCCTCTTGTTTGCTGCTATCATTGTGTTTCACCCTTGGTTAAACTAAGGGGGGGGTGAATCAGTTTAATGCAGTCATGTTCTTATTAAACTTTCTTTTATACTCATTCACATCATCATTTGTGATCAACTTAATATACAATGGAATAGAAATATTAATAAATGAGCAGTAGGTATTAAGCAGAATAAATACAGAGTATCACCACATAATCATCATGCATATAGAAAATAGATATAAGTGGAAACCCATAAGGGAGAAAACCACATCTTATTATTGTTGTGATGCAAAGACAAGCTCCAACTCCCTCTCACCACTGATTTTCTGTAGGCACCAACCTACAGGAGGCTCCTACCTCAATTATATAAGCTACAACTTGCAAGGAAGCTCCAACTCCCATCTATTTTCTGCGGGCTACAAACTACAAGAGGCTCTTACCTCAGCCGGCTACAGCTGAAATCTATCAAGCTACACCTTGATATGGAAGCATCAACTTCCTCACTATTTCAAAAACACATGTTGATTTATCTGGATATCAGCTCTGTTCTATTCCTTTTCACTGTTGTCCACTAGCCTTCATATCTGCCTTATATCATCTCTGAGTCTTCACATCTTCTCTATCTGCTCCTCCTTCTTCTTGCCCTCTCTGCCTCAATTCTCCATTCTCTAACCTCTCTATGCATATCTATGAGATATCATTTATAGAGTTCACCTCTTGACTATTTGTATTCTACAGGGAATTTGAAGTGAACAACCATGACTCTTTGACTTCTGCCTTCTCATTTCTTTGTCTAGCTCATTCAGAAAAAAATATAACAATATGTACAAATTTCAAAATTACAGTGGAGTTTTGTTTGCCTACGGAGACTTGCCTTTGCATAAAAAACAATATAAAATCAATTTAAAACATTTACATTTACATTTGCATCTGATATATCTTATTCAACCCTTTCAAGTCTTGGCTCACTGTGTGCTTGTCTTTTCTGCTGTTGTAGTGTAACAAACCCACATTTTCATTCCTGTGCATTTCAAATTTAGATTCTGCAATTCTGAATACCTTCATTGCACACCTCTTCAAATCTGCAATCTCTATATACCTCTCTCAGACCCACATTCTCCAAGTTCACTGTGCATATAAAAATACATTCCCATGAATGCCCAATCTTAGTTCACTTTCTGGACAAATTCATAAACTCTGCATGTGGAAGCTTTAATTTCTCTTTTCCTTAAAGACCTGTGGTTATAAGCAATATATTAACCCTGTTTTTAATGAGTACTCATAAGTGACTTCAAAACTCTTGCTTCGAAACCCAAAACGAATCTTTTGTCACATCATACCAATCCAATAAACAATTGCATCACGTGGCAGTCCATTTCCCTGAAGGTGTAGCCTTAGTAACAAAAAAATGCACTATATAACAGTTGGAGTTAGACCTACCAATTCATACAACTCCAGCCAGATTTACGTTGAAACTCTGTTTTAAAACCCCCAAAGTAAACCTTTGGTCACGACATTCCAATCCATCATATGTATTATATGATATTTATTAAATGTGCTGACGGAACATGTCTCAAATCTTCGACTTTGGATTTAAATCATTTGAATGTTCATCACATAGAATGTCCACACCTTTTAATTCATAAGCCGAATATCAACATGAATTAAGGTTTGGGCCCCACCATCTCAGAATTCATTTTTATGCAGAAACTCAACCTATTTCAATAAATGTTTAAACCATGGTCTACAACCACTTCATGAATTCATATGCAGACTTCTCTTCTCAACATTGATTTTCATTTAATAACCCAAATCATAATGTGAATTCAAACCTTTCACAATTGGAATAAAATCCAAATTATAAACTTTAGTCAATATGATTATGGGTATTGAATCAATGCTCGACCATTACCATTTTAAATCCAAAGTATAAACTTTGTTTCCACTGCATGTGTTAACAGCCATCGGTTTTATTTCTATTTACCCAGCTTTATGATTAGACCCCCAAGGCTTTACCATAGAATGTAATCACGTGCACATTTTAGTTCAAACGTTCGGATTTGATTAGTTTAATACTAATGCCATATGCCACCACCTATGAATATTGTCCATACATAAACTCAGACTTTGGCTAAAACCCAATGCCGACAAAATATAAATATTGGGGCCCACACCTGTCCTTGCCTTGGTTAATGGTCAAAAGGATCGGATGGTCCAAATTTCATCGCGTTCCAACAAAGCGTTAGGCGCCCATCTGACGGATCTTGCGCAATATCGCACAATTAAAATGCACGAAACTTAACTCTCAAAATTTACGCGATGAAAGTGGTAATTGAATACCACTTTAGGACACGTGTCGAGTGACGGGGTATATCACATTTTTTTGAAGAATTCCACTTACCATTTGAACTGTTGCGCGATACTACCAGTTTTCCCTTCCAAACTACCTTCACTATTCACTTGTTCCAGTTCCGCTTAACGCCTCAAGGTTACACTTTCCATTAACATTTCATCGCTAACATTAATGCTTTGTTCACAATTTCGTTTCATTCTTTCAACACGAATTCTCCTTTCATGGTTTACACATGACAAAGTGTATAACTAGACCCTCTTCCTGCATACTATACATGAAGACAACGTTTCATACAATAGCATCGACCCGTCGGATTTATACACAAAACCTTCCATTATTAACCTTACCAGTATTCAAACTTCTCAACTATAGTTCGACCCTGGATTCTTTGTTCTCAATTCTTCATTTGAATAATTGATCACTCCAATGAATTATCCAATTCTAATCCCATATCGGAACACCATTTCACCTGCCCAGGTTTATTGAGATTCATCGTCATTTCTGGTTCAAAGACTGTGCCTTGATTTGTATTGATGCAAGTCAATATGTGAACACAATTTCAATGGACAGAGAATTACTCCTCTATTACGGTTTAAACAATGACCCCAATTACCTCCATTTTGGTATTGATTCAAACTCACTGTTTGACCAGAATACTTCCCATCAACTCAAATGTATTGTAGTTACTTTAAAACCCTAACTGCTTGCTTGGAACTCATCTTATGCCTTAACCCCGTAATGATCCCAGATCATATGCCTCACTCACACAATGATTTCAAAGACCAATTTAACCTCATTGTGTCATCGGTCCATTTGTGATCAAATGACTGAAATTACCCAGTGCAGTTTCATTCAATCTCATCAATATTATATGCCAACCTTACCACAGAGTTAAAATCTTGCCAATCTCATCAACCTTATATGCCAACAGGACCCATTTAAAACCCCAATTATGGAATTTCACCTCACCGGTTCTCATACAATTGCTTATTTAAATCAAAGCTCTTTCACATAGAATTTAAATCAACAATATCCATATAATACTGAATCAAATCCTTTTATATACACAACTAAATTTACTTACAAAACTTCTTCTTGTCTTGGCCAGATCTTCAAGTCAGATGCCCCTTTTCAAAATCAATGGTCCTTCTACAACACTTCTCTGTCTTTCCAGATCTGCAGCTCTTTTGCTCTCTGCTTCATGTCTAATGTTCTTCTTGCCTCTCTTTTGCTATCTCTCTACTTCTTTGTTGTCTCCTTTTCCATCAATGACAATATTTCCAACAATCTCCCCCTTTGGCATTGATGGAAATACACTTCCTCTACTTGCCTTTTAGAAGACCCTTTCTTCTATTACTTGCTTTTCCTCCCCCTTTAACATCAATGGAAAAGGTTTGCACATTTCCTAGTGTGGTTTCCAAATTTTGTCCATAATACTCTGATCTTGAGGACCTGTTCCATGCACTACTCACTAGCTCTGGCTCTTTTGTGACAATATTTGTTGACTGATCTCCTCCTGGAATGATGCCTTCTTTTTTTATCTCCCCCTGGAATGATGCTTTCTTTTCATGTCAGAGAGTAACATCTGCAGACACTACTCCTATTTTGTCTCTTAGATATTTGAATGGTTCTTTAGCAATGGGTTTTGTGAATATGTCTATTGTTTGTTCCTTTGTTGGTACATATTCCAGCTTTACTACTTTCTGTGCTACTTGTTCTCTAAGGAGATGGTACTTAATAGGGATGTGCTTTGTTTTTTAATGAAATACAGGATTTTTTGATATACTTATTGCACTTGTATTGTCACATTTGATTGAGATGGGATCATCCATGCCTACCTTCATGTCTTGGAGAGTTTGTTTCATCCACATTACTTGTGTGCAACATGTTGATGCTGCTATGTATTCTACTTCTATTGTATATAGAGAGATGGAAGTTTTCTTCTTGCTTAGCCATGACACCAAAATTTTTCCCAAATAAAAAGCACCTCCACTTGTGCTTTTCCTGTCATCCATGCAGCTAGCCCAATCTGCATCTGTATATGCTGCAAAAGTGAAGCTTTTTCTTTTTAGATACCATAGCCCATATTGTGCAGTTCCTTGTAGATATCTGAATATCCCCTTGATTGCTAGTAAGTGATTTTGTTTTGGTGTTGCTTGATATCTTGCCACAAGTCCTACTGCCAACACAATATCTGGTCTAGAGGCAGTTAGGTATAGTAGACTTCCTACCATGGATCTATAAATTTTTTGATCTACATCTGTTGATCCATCATTTGCACATAGTTTGCATCCAGTGATCATGGGAGTTGACACAGGTTTGCAGTCTTCCATTTTGAACCTTTTCAACATCTCTATTAAGTATTTTTATTGTGAGATGAATGTTCCTGTGTTCTTTTGTTGAATTTGAAGTCCTAAATAGAAGGTGAGCTCTCAAATCATAGACATCTCAAATTCTGATTCATTTATTCAGCAAATCCTTTTGCTAACTCATCTTTGTTGCTTCCAAACATGATGTCATCCACATACACTACTACAATTAAGAGTTAATTTTCATTGGCCTTTATGTACAGATTGTTGTCTACTCCTCCTTTCTTGAAACCTTGTTTTTGCAAGTATTTTTCCAGCCTTGAATACCATGCCTGAGGAGCTTGTTTCAGCCCATATAGGCTTTCTTTAATATGTACACATAGTCTTGTTTATCTGTTAAGGATAATCCTTCAGGTTGTTCGATGTAGACTTCTTCCTCTAGTTCTCCATTCAGTAAGGCAGACTTCACATCCATTTGATATACCTTGAAATCATGATAACATGCAAAGGCCAAAAAAATTTTAATTGCTTCCAGTCTGGCTACAGGGGCAAAGGTTTCATCATAATCAAGACCTTCAATTTGTGAATATCCCTTGCATACAAGACTAGATTTATTTCTGATTACCTACCCTTTTTCATTCTTCTTATTCTTGAATATCCATTTTGAGTCAATGAAATTTTTCCTAGTGGGTCTTGGAATTAATTCCTAGGTATTGTTCTTCTCAATTTGGTCCAATTCTTTATTCATAGCATTTACCCAGTTTTTGTCTTTGATGACTTCTTCGAACTTCTTTGGCTCTATTTGAGATAGCATGGCTAGGTGTACTTCTTTTATCTGTTCAGCAAGTTGTCTTCTTTTCTGGACTCCCACACTCTTGTCCCCAATGATTTGGTCTTCTGGATGATTCTTTTGAGTGTGTCTTGAGGGACCTTTTGAGTTTAATTCAGCATCTTCTGTTGTCTGGCTCAGTTCATCATTATCTTGGTTTTCTTATTCATTATCTTCTAGAGGATTGCTGCATCTTGTACTTCTTGTTCTGTTTGGTAGATCTTCATCAAATCTTACATCAATGCTTTCCAGAATTTTACGTAGTGTTTTTTTGTAGCACATATAACCCTTGTTCTTGGATGCATATCCTAGAAATATTCCTTCATCGGCTCTTGCATCAAACTTCCCCAGTTTTTCATCATTATTTTTTATGAAACACTTACTTCCAAAGACTCTAAAGTGTTTGATTGATGTTGGTTTACCATGCCATAATTCGTAAGGAGTCTTGTCACAGTTTGGTCTTAAATGAGCTTTGTTAAGAATGTGAACAACTGTGTGTACTGCTTCTGCCCAGAAAGTTTGGGGAATGTTACTTTCTTGCATCATTGCTCTGGCAATCTGTTGTACTGACCTGTTTTGTCTCTCTGCCACTCCATTCTGTTGAGGTGTACCTGCAATTGTAAACTGTTGTTTTATCCCATGCTCATTGCATAGGTCTGCAAAATCATAGTCTGTGAATTCACCTCCTCTGTCTGATCTGATGCACTTTAGCTTACATCCTGTTTGATTTTGTGCCAATGCCTTGAATATCTTGAATTTCTCAAGTGCTTTAGATTTATATTTGAGAAATGATACCCACGTCATTCTGGAAAAATCATCTATTATCAGCATGAAATAAGATTCTCCACTAGGTGCTTTAATTCTTGAAGGTCCACATAGGTCCATGTGTACTAGCTGGAGTGGCCTACTAGTTGATAGTTCATCTTTGGTCTTAAAATATGTGCAGGTATGTTTGCCCAATTGGAAAGATTTACATATGGTATTTGAAGGCTTCTTTATTGCTGGCATATCTCTGACTTCTTTCTTCTTGCTTAGACTGATGATGTGGTCAAAGTTAAGGTGTCCCAATCTTCTATTCCATAACCATGATTCATCAAGTTTGCTTAGGTGGCATGCTTCATTCTCTTCTTTCACTATATAGACATTACTTTTTGTTTGAATACCTTTGATCAAGGTCTTTCCTGTGGTGCTTGATATTACTTCACAATCTTGTGCTCTAAAAAGAACTTCACAACCTTTATCACACATTTGACTGACACTTAGCAGATTTTCTTTCAGCCCATCCACAAATAGTACATATTGGGCCTTTCCTCTTCCATTATCCAGATTGACTGAGCCTTTTCCTTTGATTTTCCCTGCTTTATCATTTCCAAAAGTTACATTTCCATATTTCTTTGCATCAAAGGTTATAAACTTGCTTCTATCTCTAGTCATATGCTTTGAGCATCCACTGTCCAAATACCATTGGCTTTTCTGAGCTGGGGCTATTAGAGCTAGATCACACTTATTCAACTTCTTTTTCCACTGCAGGAAGCTATTTGTTTGGCACCTTTTCTGGGAAGATGGACCACATTCTTTGAGAGAACATTGGGAAGACATATGTCCGATTTTATGGCATACACAGCATTTAATCATATTTTTAGCAGAATTATGAGTACGAGTAAACTCTCCATAATTCATAAATCCCCTTGAGGTTTTTAACATTAGTCTTTGTCCATATGTTCTGCACTCCTTGGCTTTATGGCCGAATTCCTTACAGTAAAAACAATACCCATAAAAACAATTAGCGTACCTGATGAAGGGTTGTCCTCTCCATTTGTTTTCTTGAGGTAGTCTTTTCAATTTTTGCATCCTTTGCTGGTTGGAATCAATTCTCCTTTTATGAAAAAATGCAGCAATATGTCCTAGATTGTGGCAGGCATAATAAGTGACATTTTTCATAGGGGGGAAGAATCTCCTTTGATAGCTTCCAAATTTTATATATTCAGGAATGTGTGAGCCTTTTTCAGTTGACTATTTATTAATTTCTCTCTTTGTCATTTGAGGTTCCTTCTTGTTTATGTTTACTTCATTGCAGGCTGCTACTTCTATAGGAACCTTCTGATCTGCTTCATTTTCCTTAATAGCTTTTACAAACTTGATATTCCTGTTATCTTTTTCTTTGGGTTTACTTGTTTCTCCTTCATAACCTATTCCAGTTTTTATCAGTGGAGATCTTTGAGCATCTAGTATGTTATTCAACGTATCAAAGCTTGTCATTTGAGAAATGTTTATTGACAATTTCCTTTGGTTGTTTTCTAATTTCTTCCCCAAGCATACTACTTCTTCTTCCAATTTCTCTTGCTTATGAATTTTATCCTCAATTTGCTTAAGTAGAGTGTCTTCTACCTTCTTGGCTTCTTCAAGCTCTACTTTCAACTGAATGAGGTCTTCTGAATTTTTTTCTTCTCTTACATATTTGAGGAGAATGCCTTTCTATTTTTTGCACTTTAGTTTAAGTCTATCTATTTCCTCCAAGGCACTTCTTAGCTCCCCCTCAAGATCAACTTCAACTTCTTCCTCATCTTCTAGAAGGATTCCTTCAAGATCTTCCTTGGCCATCAATAAAAATTCAGAGGTTCCCTCTTCATTGGAAGATTCATCTGAGCTTTCAGATGCACTATAGTCTTGCTGAGCATACAATGATTTTCTTATGTATCTATTCCCTTTCTGCCAGTTCTTTGATATGGTTTTCTCTATCTCTTGAGTTTGATTCTTTGTCTTCTTATGAGGACACTTAGAAGCATAGTGTCCAACTCTTCCATAGTTAAAGCATTTAAATGGAAATTTACCTTTATACTTGCCTGAGCCTCTATCTAATCTTCTGATAGATTTTGCCTCTTCTTCATCAGATCAGGAGCATGTATCTTCTTTTCCTTCTTTGTTCTTCTCTGTCTTAAAGGTTGCCTCCCTCACATTTGACTTCCACTGTGGCAGTCTCATCTCATAGGCTATTAAGTTTCCAAGTAATTGGTTCATGGTCAAAGTTTCCCAATCAGTTGTTTCATCTATGGCAGAAACCTTGGAGTTAAAGCTGGATGGTAAAGATCTTAGACTCTTTTGAACTATTACACATTATTTTATGGTTTCTCCTAGAGCTTTCATATTATTCACAATTTCTGCAACCCTTAAAAAGAAGCTGGCAATGTCTTCATCATCATTCATTTTTATATTTTCAAAATGAGCTCTATAGACTTGAAGTTTGGCTATCTTCAACTTTTTGTCTCCCTCATGGATGTTTTCTAGTGTATCCCATATTTCCTTGGTAGTCTTGTTGTGCATTACTTTGATAAATTCTGCCTCACACAGTCCACTTAAGAGTGCATTCATGGCTTTTGCATTAGCTACAAAGTCTTGTTTGCACCTTTTCTACTCATTCTTGGGCAATAATTCCAAACTCAAAGGCACCACGTCTCCTGGTCCTGGGAGACATTAATACTGTTTCATTTTATTTTTCATAAATATGGTTTGCCCAGTGAACAAGGGCTTTATTTTATTGAGACCTCCTTTCTAGACTCAGCCATTCAGAGACCGAGATCCCTTTCTTACTATAAAACTGATATGGTGAACTGCCTTGAAACAGCTTGGACCCTTGGTTAAATTATGAGGGGGGTGAATCACCACGCTCATGTTCTTATTAAACTTTATTTTATACTCATTCACATCATCATTTTGTGATCAACTTAATATACAATGGAACAACAATCTTAATAAATGAGCAGCAGGTAATAAAGAAGAATAAATACAAAGTATCACCACATAATCATCATGCATATAGACAACAGATATAAGTGGAAACCCATAAGGGAGAAAACCACATCTTATTATTGTTGTGATGCAAACGCAAGCTCCAACTCCCTCTCACCACTGATTTTCTATAGGCACCAACCTACATGAGGCTCCTACCTCAATTCTATAAGCTACAACTTGCAAGGAAGCTCCAACTCCCATCTATTTTCTGCAGGCTACAACCTACAAGAGGCTCCTACCTCAGCCAGCTACAACTGACATCTATCAAGCTACACCTTGATTTGGAAGCACTAACTTCCTCACTCTTTCAAAAACACATGCTAATTTCCCTGGATATCAGCTATGTTCTGTTCCTTTTCACTGTTGTCCACTAGCCTTCATATCTTCCTTATATCATCTCTGAGTCTTCACAGCTTCTCTATCTGCACCTCCTTCTTCTTGCTCTCTCTGCCTCAATGCTCCATTCTCTAACCTCTCTATGCATATCTATGAGATATCATTTATAGAGTTCACCTCTTGACTGTTTGTATTCTACAGAGAATTTGAAGTGAACATCCATGACTCTTTGAATTTTGTCTTCTCATTTCTTTGTCCAGCTCATTCAGAAAAAAATATAACAATATGTACAAATTTCAATATTACAATGGAGTTTTGTTTGCCTACGGAGACTTGCCTTTGCATCACAAACAATATAAAATCAATTTAAAACATTTAAATTTACATTTGCATCTGATATATCTTATTCAACCCTTTCAGGTCGTGGCTCACTGTGTGCTTGTCTTTTCTGATGTTGTAGTGTAACAAACCCACATTTTCATTCGTGTGCATTTCAAATTCAGATTCTGCAATTCTGAATACCTTCACTGCACACCTCTTCAAATTTGCAATCTCTGTGTACCTTTGTCAGACCCGCATTCTCCATGTTCATTGTGCATATAAAAATGCATTCCCATTAATGCCCAATCTTAGTTCACTTTATGGGAAAATTCATAAACTCTGCATGTGGAAGCTTTAATTTCTCTTTTCCTTAAATACCTGTGGTTAGAAACAATATATTAACCCTGTTTTTAATGAGTACTCATAAGTGACTTCAAAACTCTTGCTTCAAAACCCAAAATCAATCTTTTTTCACAACATACCAATCCAATATACAATTGCATCATGCGGCAATCCAATTCCCTGAAGGTGTAACCTTAGTAACAGAACAATGCACTATATAACGATTGGATTTGGACCCACCAATTCATACAAATCCAACCAAATTTATGTTGAAACTCTATTTTAAAACCCCCAAAGTAAACCTTTGGTCATGGCATTCCAATCCATCATATGTATTATATGATCTTTATTAAATGTGCTCACGAAACATGTCTCAAATATTCGACTTTGGATTTAAATCATTTGAATGTTCATCACTTAGAATTTCCACACCTTTTAATGCATAAGCCGAATATCAACATGGATTAAGTTTTGGGCCCCACCATCTCAGATTTCATTTTTATGCAGAAACTCGACTTGTTTCAATAAATGTTTAAACCATGGTCTACACCCACTTCATGAATTCATATGCGAACTTCTCTTCTCAACATTGATTTTCATTTAATAACCCAAATCATAATGTGAATTCAAACCTTTCACAATTGGAATAAAATTCAAATTATAAACTTTAGTCAATATGCTTACGGGTATTGAATCAATGCTCGACCCTTACCATTTTAAATCTGAAGTATAAACTTCGTTTCCACTGCATGTGTTAACAAGCATCGGTTTTATTTCTATTTACCCAGCTTTATGATTAAACCCCCAAGGCTTTACCATAGCATGTAATCACGTGCACATTTCAGTTCAAATATTCAGATTTGATTAATTTAATACCAATGCCATATGCCACCACCTATGAATATTTTCCATACATAAACTCAGACTTTGGCTAAAACCCAATGTCGAAAAAATATAACTATTGGGGCCCACACCTATCCTTGCCTTGGCTAATGGTCGAAAGGATCGAATGGTCCAAATTTCATCACGTTCCAAAAAAGCATTAGGCACCCATCCGACGGATCTCGCGCAATATCAAGTAATTAAAATGCACAAAACTTAACTCTCAAAATTTACGCAATGAAAGTGGTAATTGAATACCACTTTAGGACACGTTTCGAGCAATGGGGTATATCACAATTTTTTGAAGAATTCCACTTACCATTTGAACTGTCGCGCGATACTACTAGTTTTCCCTTCCAAACCACCTTCACTATTCACTTGTCCTGGTTCCGCTTAACGCCTCAAGGTTCTGCTTTCCATTAACGTTCCATCGCTAACATTAACGCTTTGTTCACAATTTCGTTTCAGTCTTTCAACAAAAATTCTCCTTTCACGGTTTACACATGACAAAGTGTATAACTAGACCCTCTTCCTGCATACTATACATGAAGAAAATGTTTCATACAATAGCATTGACCCGTTGGATTTATACACAAAACCTTCCATTATTAACCTTACTAGTCTTCAAACTTCTCAACTATAGTTCGACCCTAGATTCTCAGATTCTCTATTCTCAATTCTTCATTTGAATAATTGATCACTCCAACGAATTATTGAATTCTAATCCCATATCAGAACACCATTTCACCTGCCCAGATTTATTGAGATTCATCGTCATTTCTGGTTCAAAGACTGCACCTTGATCTATATTGATGCAAATTAATATGTGAACACAATTTCAATGGACATAGAATTACTCCTCTATTACGGTTTAAACAATGACCCCAATTACCTCCATTTTGGTGTTGATTTGAACTCACTGTTTGACCAAAATACTGCCCATCTACTCAAATGTATTGTAGTTACTTTAAAACCCCAACTTCTTGCTTGGAACTCATCTTATGCCTTAACCCCATAATGATCCCAGATCATATGCCTCACTCACACAATGATTTCAAAGACCAATTTAACCTCATTGTGTCATCAGTCCATTTGTGATCAAGTGACTGAAATTACCCTGTGTAGTTTCATTCAATCTCATCAACAGTATATGCCAACCTTACCACAGAGTTAAACTATTTCCAATCTCATCAACCTTATATGCCAACAGGACCCATTTAAAACCCCATTTACAGAATTTCACCTCACTGGTTCTCATACAATTTATTATTGAAATCAAAGCTCTTTCACATAGAATGTAAATCAACAATATCCATATAATACTAAACCAAATCCTTTTATATACACAACTGAATTTACTTACAAAAATTCTTCTTGTCTTGGCCAGATCTTCAAGTCAAATGGCCCTTTTCAAAATCAATGGTCCTTCTACAACACTACTCTGTCTTTCTAGATCTGCAGCTCTGTTTCTCTCTGCTTCATGTTCTCCTTGCCTCTCTTTTGCTATCTCTCTACTTCTTTGTTGTCTCCTTTGCCATCAATGACAATATTTCCAACACATTGTACAAACACTGATAATAATTGAAGATTAACTAATGCTCTAATTGAAAGGAATACTGATTCAACCCCCCCCCCCTTAGTATTTCCAACAGAGGTGTTGTGACTTCTCACTGCAACACCCTGCAACAAATAATTATGTTGCTGCAGCAATAACGCTGTCCTGGAGGAGGATGCTTGGCCTCAGGCCTAGATGTGAGACAAATTAGTACAACTCCTTCAAGAGGCTTCTCAAGAAAGGAGGAGGAATCCTAAATAGGAATTCCCTGGAAATTCTTGCTAAACAACAGAGAATGCACAATTGTCTGAATAGATAATGAAATGAATAATCATAAGCATGAATAACAATGGCTACCTTGCCCTCCTTTTAAACACATGAGAGCTCCCTCTCCATGGGCCCCACTCTATTAGGGTTTCCTCCTTCAAGGAATATTCCCTCCTCTATCTTTGCACGGTCCCATGTAGTGCTTTCCACCTCATACCCTGTGTTGTTTGAGTTGGTCAAACTTAACCAAGCCTCTTTGCAAATGTCTCCTTTTACACATGAAGGTGTGAAATCTAGTTCCAAGGCTGATCCCCTTTCATACTAGAGGGATTTTATCCATGTTTTTATTGTCATTGGGCCTCCTTGCCCAATTATTCAAATTATAAGTGAAATTATCAAAATCTAATGTTCCAATTTATTAAAGGAAAAATTTGGAACAGTACACATTATCAAAGACAAAAGTTAGAATCCTGAAACAAAAAGCTTTAAAATTATGCATTTTAGATGGAGTATTATATTGGAAGAATTCTGTAGGTAGTTTTCTTAAATGTTTGCTTGAGGATGATGCAGATAAAATCAAGCATGAGCTACATGAGGGAGAATGTGGAGGCCACCTTTACTGGAAAACCATAACTAAAAAAATCCTTAGAGGTGGCTATTATGTGCCCACCCATTTTTCTGATACCCACAAACTGGTAATTACTTGCCATAAATGCCAAATTTTTTATGGCATGAAAAAAATCCTACCTTCGTCTTTGCATCCCATTACTGTTGAAGCTCCTTTTAAACAATGGGGTTTAGACTTCATTGGAGAGATTCACCCTACCTCATCTTCCCAACACAAGTGGACCCTCACTACTACTGATTAATTCATTAAGTGGATAGAAGCCATCTCCTCTAGGAATGCCACCGACTCGGTCATTATCAAATTTCTTGAGACAAACATCCTGTGTAGATTTAGTTGCCCCAGAAAGATCATCAAAGATAATGCTGTTGCCTTTACATCCAAAATAATGGTTGAATTTTTTTATAAATATCACATCACATTAGGACATTCCACAACTTATTACCCTCAAGGTATTGGGTTAGCTGGGTCCTCAAACAAAAGCCTGGTCAATATCATCAAGAAGCTTCTGGAACAAAATAAAAAAGCATGGCATGGCAAGCTAGTACATGCACTATGGGCTGATAGACTAACCACCAAGAAATCAATTGGTATGTCTCCCTATCAACTAGTGTATGGAATGGATGCCATTTTCCCAACATCCTTGGGAGTTCTGGTGGTAAGGCTTCTCCAAGAAGTGCAATCAGAAGAAAATGACATGGAAAGGAGGATGAACGAAACTATTGATTTGCAGCCGAAAAGGGAATAATTTTATAACAAGACTCAAGCAGTGCAAGAAAACATAAAGAAAATCTTTGACAGAAAAACTAAAGCCAACAATTTCCACATTGGAGACACAATGCTGAAATGGGATTCCAGGAGGGAGGACAAAGGTAAACATGGTAAATTTGAGAATTTTTGGAAAGTTCCTTATCTCATTCAATCATTTAGAGGTTATAATGCTTTATTTTTACAAGGACTGAATGGAGAAGAATTATTTAGAGGTCCTATTAATGGCATGATGCTCAAGAACTATTTTTGTCAAGAGTCCTAGTTTCAAACTTTCATTCATTGTACATAAAATTGCATGATGAGAGATTATAAAAAACAAAGAAAAAGGCAAAAGAGGGCAGATTTGAAAAAGAGCTACAACCCCATACCCAAAAAAAATTTAGTAATTCTGAAAGTGTGCAAGCCTAAATGCCATTACTTGTTCCAAAGAGTCTTGTTCAGTCATCTCAATTTATTTTTGATAAGTTAGTTAAAGAGAGATTGTAAAATCATTCAAACTTGACTTGTCAAAAAGGATAGATTAGGAATGAAAGATACTGGTTCCACATGCTCAAAACTGAACCAAAGAGAAAGATGGGGATGCATACCAAATGATAAAGCACAACCCTTGTTTTTCTAGTTTTGTTTGTACAAAAATAATGTTTTTGTGTAGCTCATCCTAATGCTACAACTCATGGTAAGTCAGATTGCCTAATCTTGATTTAAACCATGTTTTCAATTTCATGTCAATAGCTTAGAGAATGAAGTCTATCATACAACTTAATCTTGACAGTCAAATAGTCTAGGTAGAGAATAAAAAGAGTTCACTAGCCTAATCTAAAATCTTGGAAGTGATAAGAGTAGAAGTAGATAGTTTGGTTTGCTTTCAAAAGAAAGGAATGTTGAGGGTTTTCCATTTCAAGTGCACCCAAGAAACAAAAAAAAGTTAGGAAAGTAGGTTGGGTAGGTAGAGGTGGAGTTGAGCTAATCATGTTTTCAGATTATTAAGGTCACAACTTTAAAGAAGCACCAGCAAATGAAAATAAGGATAAATATGCCCAATGGATGAGGCATTGATCTTCATAAAATCAGAGATCTGAAGTTCTAGGCACCTCCTAAAAAGGAGTTTCCCTCCCCAAATGGAGCCACTGTTAGTCTAATTTTTGCCTTTATATAGATGACTAAATGCTTATCCTAGATTTCTAGAAACAAAATTCACGAATTTTGTGAGTTCTAGAAATCTCACTACCTTCATTATCCTTAGGATACATTTTTCACTATTCCACTACTCTATCAAGTCATGGCCAACCTATCACTCCCAGAAGACCCATCATGGGCTCATGCCACTCATTTTTATCCCATTTCTACACTCATGACCTCAGTACTCTGCTCTTCCTACCTATAACCCTTCGACTTCCACCTCAGATTTCCAAGTGGCCTAATGTTTTCACCTATTCACCAAGTGCCTCAAGCATTGGTGGTCTCAAGCTACCTCTCTAGCCTCTTTAGATAAATCAAAATCAGTAGTTTTGGGTCTACAATGCATAAAGTTTCTCATAAGCTCTGTTTTACACCAAAATACCCTAATTCAAGTTTTCAGCCAAAGACAAGCCCAAAGATCCTCCCACTAGGTCATCTAGGGTTTTATATTTTATAGAATTTTTTTGGTTTTATAAATCACTACTTTACATGTGCCAAGAAGATGAGATTAAATGGAAAGGAGGGTCAGCACTTGACTATTAAAAATAGATAAAAAATCCCTCAAGAAAGGCCTCCTTGGTCAAGACAGCATTTTGCAAAGTTATAACTGTGCATCTTAAACATTTCTATAGGAATGATTGAGATGACTATCATGCAGAAAATGAGGTGAGGTAAGAGGCCAGTTCCTCACTAACGAACATCTACACCAAAGAAAAGAAGGCAGACCTATGTTTAAAGAGAAGCAGGGTTTTGAGGACTGATTGGCTTAAAAAGTGTTTCCAAACAAAAATCCAATGCAAAAGGCCACAAGGACAAAGGCACGTCAACACAGCCAAGCACACATTGAAGAGTTTTAGAAGTTATAAATGAGAAAAGGGAAAAAGGTGCGGTGAACTGAACAGAAATGAATGAACTTGAAAGGGATATGGAGAACTTAGAAGACAACACTAATTATTCTTCTCTAACAACCCTAAAACCTAAAGTTTTGGAAGGATAAGAAAATTAGGTGAAATAAGGATGATGGGCCTCCATCATGACAACAAAATTTTAAAGAAGATATCAGAAGGTGATTCCTAGGGTTTGCTAAGGCAACAGTGCTTCGCTACATCAAAGGGGGGAAGAATGCAAAGGGTATCAATATGAGGGAGACTAAGCCTTCAATTACAGTCAATTTCCCTCAAAATGTTCAAAAGGAGAAGAACATAAGGTTGAGTGTCAAAATGGAAAATCAAGCCGAGCATGAGATCATTGTTGAGTGACTGAAGGTTGTCAAACTCCAAAGAGTGACAAAAGGGAACAAAAAAATCGTGTCACAAGCACCTGCAAAAATCAGAAGTGGCCAATGGAAGACATAGCATACATAATTTGTAGTCTTTTTCAAAGTGAGTGTATCACTGTTAAAAACAATAAGGAGATAAGAAGAGCATGTTTTTAGGTCACTAACACTCATGACATTTCAAAAGGAAATGAAAACAGGTTTTTCATTTTCCTAGTGCAAACAAGGAGATTTTTAACAGTGCCTTCACTTCCAAAGTTAAAAAATACCTCTTCATATTTTCAGCACACCCTCACCAAAAGAATAAAAATCACTTTGGAAAGTTGCAAATCACCTGCAAAAAAGGGTCACAGGATATCAGTGAAATTCATAAAGTGAAAAAAACAAACTTAGCAAAAGTGGGTTTTCTAAAAGTGATTTACCTTTCAAAGGGCATAAAGGCTCCTCAGTTATCTTTTCAAATTCCCTTGTCATTTTTCAAACAAAGAAAACATTTAGGAGAAGATTCAGAGTTTTTTTACTGTTCCTCGACAAAAGTTTCCTGGTGCTGCGTGAATCGGGTGGCGCTATGCTCACAAACCCTAGCGCTGCACTTAACGGGTTTTCCACCATTCAAAATTCAATAGAATTGCACAAATAATGAGTGGCGATGTGCAAATCTGGTGGTGCTATGCACAGACAGGCCCGACATGCCCAAAACCCAATACTCTGTTCTAAATGCCTGATGTTGCGCACACACAGCACACGGCCTGCCCGGCGCTGCACCTAGAGGCCTGGCAAGCCTGCATGCACCCGGCACTGCGTTCACACCAGAGGCATGAATTTCCGGCGCTGCGCCCATAGGCAGACCCCACTGTTCGGGCAAGGCGTTGCGCCAATGCAGAGGACCTCCAGACTTGCAAAATATTTTGCCAAAAGCTCAAGGTCATCATCCAATTTACTTTCAAAGGTCTGCAAGCAAGTGAAATGGGTAGGTGCCCTATTTTCTCCTCCTCCCAAGTGTTTTTAGTCATTTGGTGACTATAGATTGATTAAACCCTAGTTGTTCAAACCTTAGGTCTTAAATTCTTATTAAACTTTTGTTTTGGCCTCTTTAAACAAATTAATTATCATGTGAGGGAGAGTGACTTAGGGTAGTTGCACTTCATATTCAAGTTAAGCCCCATTAAGATCAAAAGCACTCATTCATACCCTTGCCTTCATATCATTCATTTTCAAAGGATGCCCTCACCACCATTTTCATTTTGCTCCTCCAAACCCTAGTTTGTCCACAAACAACTCCCATCACCATGTGAGGAGCAAAAAAAAGTAGCAGCAATGAAATAATACAAGGGCCTATGAGGCCAAATCACAAGGGAGGAAAAGTGAATAGATTTGAACCCCAGAGCATAGTATATATCACCTCATCTCCCATGATCCTCTCATGTTTTCAGAATGTAAGGTGCTTCCAATTTTGTGAGAGAGTCAAACAAGTACAGAGCCACCCAGAGCTCACAAGGCTTTTTATCCTTACCTTGCATAACAAAAAATCAAGCCTTGCAGGGGTGGATTTTGAACTATCAGTGGATTCCATCTCAAATGCTACTGGTATCCGTTCTGTTGGTGAAAAATGGTTTAATAAAGACAAATTGGACAAGTATTATTATAAGCCATTTGTCAAGACTAGGTACAGACAAGGCTGCAAGTCTATTTTTCCTTTCTCACACCTCAAACAGAGATTTTCACCCTTGATGAAAGTTATCATGAAATAATTCACCTATGAGGGGAGATACTCCAGGCTTTATTCCTACCATGTTAAACTCCTCATGCATTTCACAAGGGTCAAGATGCTCAACTTGCACTACTACCTCTATAGAAGTATGGACAAAATGTCTTCCATTTTCTGGAGAAGGAGCCCTTCCCAACAAATGAAAAGTGTATTTCACCATTCCTTGATCAAGATGGTGGTATTACATCAGTTGGGACGACAGGGTATACCTTGGGAGGTATTCATAGCACATGAAATCTTTACAAGCCCACAACTCCCTCATCAACCTAGCTTGCCTACCTCATCTACACAAGTGCCCTCACCTCAAGGAAACCTCCCTTCTTCCCCTTCTCTTGATGTATCAAATGAAGAGGTTAAGAGTGGAAATAATGAACAAAGTGATGACAGTGAGAGTAATGGTGCAAATGAGTCAGCCCAAAGCATGGAAGAGAGTGAGGATGACAAAAAGAGTGCTGAAAATGAGGAAGAAGAGAAAAATGACGATGAAGAGGAAGAAAATGAAGAGGAAGAAGAAGGGAATGATGAAAGTGAAGATGGAGCAGAAACAGAGAATGAAGAGAAAAATAGTGAGCATAACAGTGAACAAGATAGTGAAAATATGCAAGAGGATGTGAGGAATATGAAGACCATGACAGTCAAAATGACATGAGCATTGATGATGAAAAGGCAGAAACAGAAAATGAAGAAGAGGACAATGACAAAGATGAAGACAATAAGGAAAATGCAAAAACTAAAGGTAGCATTGATATCAATGAGACAAATCACAGTAAAAAAGAGGTAGATGATAAGGAAGAAAGTGATGGACAAGACAAAAAAGCAGAAAATAGTCATGACAGTCATGAAAACAATTAGCCTCTCAGTGATAATGAAAATGATAACAGTGTAGAAGATGAAGATGAAGGTAGTCCTACTCATGATGACAATGAAAAAGGGGAAGACGCTCATAGTCTAAATGATGATCACAACCATGAAAAAGAGACCAAAAAAATCACCATCACACCTCTTGCATGCACATATCAGAGAGGGCCAAGGCTAGTGTTTGTTGCCTCCAAGAGGCAAGGGGCCTTGCTCTCCAGAAAAAAATAACCAAGCATTATGCATTGAAAAACAAACTTGCTTGTGCCAAACTCAAAGAGGCCCTCATTGAAATCCAAGTACTAAAAGGAAGAGAAGACCAAGATATAATTGGAATTTTTGCAATAGCTTCCCTAGAGGTCTCTCAAACCCCTTGAAGAAGACCTCCACCAATTTTGAAGGAATTTGGACAAGTTTTTCTTTTTGAGAATTCGAAGGCCTATTAGCACAATGCCACTGGCACTACGCTTTTCCCTCAGGAATTCTCAGAGGTAAAACTATACATTTTTGGATTCCCCATGGCTAGCACAATATGCTCACCAAAGTTTATAGAAATTGGAGCAGTTTTCACCCCTCAAAAGGTAAAAAATCACCTCATTTTTCACCATTTTGCCTCCTTTTCAGGGCTGACGTTGCGCTTAGAGAAGTCTTGGGGATTTGAATTTTTGAACAAGTTACGTGTGTTAAATTAGATAAAAAAATTCATATATAGAAATAGGACTTAGCAATATTTCCAACGAGCCATCACGGAGAAAAATCCGACATCGGGAAGACCCCCAAAACTTGGCTGCAACAGGATGTATTTTCTACCTAAGGTGGCGCTACGCTTATGGACAACACTGTGTGTTTTTGGCCAAAAAGTCAACAAAACACACAAATTGATGGAAAAATGATTTTTTAATGTTTTCTTGGGCAAATCACTCCATATTTTATTGAGGAGTTATGTTATGCTATATTTCATTTATTAGCTTAGATATTATGTGTCTAGGGACTTGCATGGTCTTCAAGCACATAAATGACATTTACTGTGAATTTAGGGTTCCTAGAAGCCTCTTATGGTTTCCACCTCCTCACTTGCTAAGATAAATAGAGCATGAGGATTCCATTGCAAAGGTTGGCATTTGATGAGTTTTGAGAGAAATACATGGTTTTCTTGAGCTTGAAGAAGAAATTGGTTTTGTGGTGTTCCTGAATGCCTTGTTTTGATGAATGATGAAGGAGGATAGCTTACAGGATCCCTGAGCTTGGTTATTGGTGAAGTGTTTTCTCTCTTATGTTATTGTTTTCTCATGTTTTCATTATGTTTCCATCCTTCTATGTTGCAGTAGAATAGAAGAGTATAGGCTAAGAAATGTTCTTTGAGGCACCTTAGTCCTTCCTATCTCTGTTGTCTTTATGTCTTCCTTTGCTGGGTTTGTTTAAGGAATTATTAGTTGCTCCTTAGATCTCCCTATGCTTGTTTATTCCATGAATGGTTCAATTCAATAGTTTCAAATATGTTTTATGGTTAGCCCTGCCTATTTGATGCTATTTAAACTCTGTTTTGGAATCTCTCTTTGAAGTATTACTTGTTAGGTTTTAGCCAAAGAGGCCATGTTTTGATCATGTCCTTTGTCCATGCTTGAAAATTTTCCTTAAATTTATTTATAGCTCGATCATTGATGTTTAGGCGTTCCCTCTTAATTTATTAAAGTTATTTGTTATCTTGAATGTTTTATAAATCTTGAAGGTGAAATCACTAAAAGTTAGATTAGTTTCTTGCTTTATATGGTTCACTGAATTGTTCATCTTGAATGCTTGTTTGCTTAGGTATAGTAAAAAATCTATTGTTTTGCCATGTCTTATGATTATGTCCTTATTTTGATCAGTGTTTGGTACCATCTTGTTTAAAAGGCATTTGTTTAAGGATTATTCACTGCCCTTACACACCTACTTTGTTCACCAACTTATTGTTCATTCCACTTCACACATCCCTTAAAGATCCATTTGACCATGCTATATTGGCCCTGTTATGCATCTTGTTTCATTACTGAGATATCCAGGGCTTCCATAGACTCCATAGTCCAATAATTTGAAGACCTCTCACTCCACCTATTCTACTCAACCATCTCACCCAACCAAAACAAACAAAAAACCCTACACTTAACAACTAGCCTAAATCAAACCCTAGAAGCAAAAATTTCACATCCTTTGGATACAATAGAGAGAGCCCTCTCTGAGTCCAGGAAGGCTAGGTCCTAGGACTACAAAGACTGGTCTTATGTTACCCTATGCATTTGGTCTACCAATTTGCTAAATCACGGGACACTAACATAAGTGAAGCAAAAAATTCTATCCAAGAGGTGGAGACCTTACCATAATTTTTGTATCCTCTTATGTTTTGGCTTCCCACCAAATCAAAGCAAAAATTTCCAACCTCAATGAATCCAACTAAATCTTTGTTTCATCATATTTGATTTTTTTGATCTCGCAATAAAATTCAAGTTGACAAGCCCAATTGTTAATTCTTTCAACATTCAAATCACCATTATACATAACCATCTCAAATTTTATATCAAGTTTTAATAAGGGAGTTTTACCATGCACCCTTGGGGCATGTGGAGGTGTTTGAGTAACAGTGGTCATGGAAGAGGAAGAAGATGAGGGTGATGATGGTGGAGAAGAGGGTGGTTTATCACCATTTCCCTTTGAAGCCTTGCCATCATCTCCTCCTTTTCCTTCAGAGGAACCCTCTCCTTTTTAACGCTTGGAAATTTGACCCTTCAATCTTGAATTCCTCTCTTCATAGAGAACCTTAACCATTTCAATCATGTCAAAGAAATATTTTCTAAAAGTATTTTCATCATCTGACATGTTATCAATTCCTCATTCATGAGACATGCTCGCTGAAGCTTCAACTGCAATTTGAGGAAGGATTTGTGGCGGAGCTTGAGGCAAAATTTCTCTCCTTATCCTTGACTTAACTTGAGGACTTGCAACCATAAGCATTCCTTCTCCTCTCTTGAGCTTCAACCTTGCAAGAATCACATACACTTGCAAATAATTAAATCCTCACAACAGCAAAGAAAACCTAACCTCTAATACCAAAATTGACCTATATGAGATCTTAATCAAATTGTGCTTGAGGGTTTGAAAATTACAAGTGTTTAGAATGATTTTTTGAGATCTTTTATGTTAAATTTTTGAACACATAAAGCATGTAATTAAACTCCGAAATATACAGAAATAACAGACAAATGTGCCATAATAATAACTAGAAAAAACAGATGATGAAGGATTTCACCCCTCCTGGGCTATGTTTCCTTGGTCCAGCTTCCAATGGCTTGGCCCTCTTTCATTATGCTCAAAATAGTGATTACATATATTTACAGTGCTCAAATGGCTTCAAAACATGTTCCATCAGCTCCATAATGCCCAAAAATTCACGTCTAGCCTCTTTCTGATCCTAATTTGGTCAAAAAATGGAGAATTTAGAGCCTCCCTAATTTTCATGCGCCTAACCGCTCCACAATTTCCCCAAAATCCTAACCAGTCCTACAATTTTGCCCTTTATTCGGCTAAATGGGCGACAATTTCCTGGAATTCTGGGAGAAATTGTCGGAACCTTAATTTTCCCAAAGACACCTTAAGTCTGAAAAATCAACTATATGGTTGGCACATTAAACAATTTTTTTTATATAAAATATCGTCGGGTGGTTAACTAACTGATGACAGTTAGTGCTATGATGCTCACATGGGCGACTTTAAGCCGACGGTTAGCACTGCAGTTAGGGCGGTGGTTTCTCTGTGGTCTCAGCAAAATAAGGTCATATGAGTGGTTACCGTGGCGGCTAAGGGTGGTGGTCTTCGGCTAGCTTTGCGTCCTTGGTTCATGGTGTCGGTCATATGTAATACATATGGGGGGGGGGGGGGGGGGCTAAGCCCTAGGCTCCCTCCCCCCAACTTTGCTACATTACCACTTTAAAACATGTTTTTAACATATATTTTACAATGAATAGCGGTGGCTTACTCGTAATTCTTGGAGCTATTATGTGAGAGGTCTTGGCAACAAATCCCACGAGGTGCAGTTTGACCCTTAACCCAAAATTCTGGTGGCCTCTTGTGCTGCCACGAGGCAGCTTGTGGTTGGCCACCCTTAACCCAATCAAATCATGCCACATCACGCCACTAAAATCATGCCACTTGGAACCACCTGATTCACTAGAGAAAATACCTTTGACTAGTCAACCTGCTAATTGGGCATGCTCGGTCAGCAGTACGAATTGCTGACTGGGTTGTCTTGCATTTTTTTTTTAAATTGACTATTTGACAAAACAGACAAAACACATTTCTGGGAGCATACGGAGTCATTTTTCTGTGAAACAAGTTGCATCAGATTCATAACGATGAGATATATGCGATCGTTAAGGTTCAACACCATTCTGAAAACTTTCATTTTTTAGCATAATTTTGAGCACCTAATCACACTATATGGGCAAAGATGTAATACTCCCATCAGTTGGAGTTATACGGTGAACATGGTATTGATTGGACCGGACATGTTAGCAAAAATGGAACCGTAAATTTAGGTAATAAAGAAGAATTTGAAAGAAGCATAGGATAGGAAAAAACTTTATGCAGATTGTAAAAGGTTGCTTAAGGATTTTCAGGTTGGGTAACAAGTGTACTTGCACATCAAGCCTAAGAAGAGCTCCTTGCAAGTTAGATTGTGTGCCAAGATGGCACCTAGGTTTTGTGGTCCTTTCAATATTCTTAAGAGGATTGGTCCAGTAGCCTATCGACTTGCATTACTCGCGATAGTGAAATTCCATGATGTTTTACATGTGTCATACTTAAGAAGCATGTTAAATATGTTAATCATGTGATTGACTGGTCTATATTGCAGGTGAAGACAAATGGAGAATTCCAACTGGAACCTCAGTGTACATTGCAGATAAAGGTGCTCATGCTTCAGAATCGAGAAATTGAGTAGGTTAAAGTGTAGTGGAAGCACTTTGGGCATGATGACGCTACATAGGAGATGGTGGATCAGATATGGGTTATGTGTCCTTCATTTTTTACCGGTTGAAGCAAAGTAGTTTTGGTATATGTATGGCATATGTTTTGGTGTGATGTTTTGGTATATGTACATATATATGTGGATGTAAATACTGCCATGAGCTATGTTATAAAGCACCAATAAGTAGTATGAGCTTCACGTCATTATCGTTGTCATGTTGGATTAATTCTCAGCAGGATGATCATTGTAAATACTGTATCGAGCTATGTTAAAAATCTCCATGGGAAGTTTGTTTTATTTTCAATGGTTTTGCTAAGGTATATGTGTGGTTGAACACTGAGGACAATTTCCCCTAAGGGTTTAGGGTTCTGTAACAACCCTGGTGAAAATTCCATGTAATAAAAGTTAATAAAGACTAAATAATAACCACGATTATTGGGACACTTATTCCAAGTTAAATTTTGGGAAAAACATCCTAGTGGGTGTTCATTTGGTTTATTATGGCTAAGGAAATTGGAAAAGGCAATGGAAAAGGAATTTGAAAAGGAAAAGTGGCATTAATTGGCATTTTTTTAATGAAATAATGGAAATTAGGAAAAAAATAAGGTGAAAGGTCACAGGTTGCATGTGGTGAGCCCTGTTATTGCACCAAGAGTGTTGCAACTCCTAGGGGCTTTCCTACTTTACTTTATCAGCCCGGGGTTCGTACAAACTTTGAGGTGACAGTGCTATATACACAACAAATGCATTCTATTCATGTCATTCTCTTTTGCTTTATGAAAGGGTGCTATTTTTTAAATTATGAGAACAACTATAAAGTAAATCGATGGAAGGAAAAGACAAAAAGGAAACTAAACTAAATTGCTGGAAAGAAATGACAAGAATGAAGCTAATTAAATTTGCAGAAAACAAATGGCAGAAAGGAAACTAATCCTAAAACACACTTAACTTGGCCAAAAGGCTAAAGTCACTCTACTTATCATATGATCTATCTACCATGCTTCTATCCATGACCTAATTCTAACTAAAAAGAGTCAATTTGTAGCTTGGAGGAAGAAAAAGGGCTAAAAGAGGCTAATGGGAGGTTTAACACATGAAACAAGGTTTGGAAGCAAAAAGAGGGGGTCAAACCCTTATAAAACTTGATTATAACGTGATAAATGACTTTGGAGTGGAAATAATTGAAAAAGGCTTAGAAGCAGAAAGAGGGGGTTTAAAACCTTATAAAACCTTATAAAACCTTATTATAGTGCAAGAAATGGCTTTGGAGCGGAAAGAATAAAAAAATGTGATGGCGGAGATGCGATGGAGGTAAAAGTTGCGATGTGCGACATCACAATTGCAACTTTGGAAGTTTAAATGAATAGCCATAAGGATTTAACAGGAATAAACTAAAATGTGTGAAGTGCGATGTGCGTTGTGATAAAGGTTGTGGGAGGTGATTTGCAATGGGGATGATGTGGCGGTGAAAAAGAAAAAGGAAAAATTTGCGGGCTGCGATGTGCGATATGATAAGTTCTGTAGGATGCGATGTGCAATGGGGATGACATGGCGGTGAAAGAAAAAAGGGAAAAGTTGTGGGCTGCAATGTGCGATATTATAAGTTCCGTGGGATGCAATTTTGCAATACCGCAATAGCAAGAACGAGCAGTAAGCATCAAGGGTAAAATATAAACGATGCAAAGTGTGATTTGCAATGGCGACATGGTGGTGGGACCGACAGCGGGGTAAGATCGCATTATTTCAATCGTCCAGAACAATGGTAAGTGTTAAAGGAGAAAGGATAAATGGTGCAAAGTGTGATTTGTGATTTCTCAATATTGCAATTGCAAGGAACAAGCGGTAAGTGTTGAAGGTAAAAGCTAAATGTTGCAATTTTCAAAGTGTGATATATAGTAGCTGGAATTTCGAGGAGGAAGGCAGAGGTCGGGTTTCAATGGTTTTTCAAGCATTTAGCATTAAAAAGGTAAAGTAGCTGGCACCAATAAGAAGGAAGGAATAAGGTGGGTTGAATGGTTCTGAGTGTTTTTATGAATTAGAAGGTGGGCGTAGCATTTAAGTAAGAGGAAAAGGAGGGGAATGGAGGCATAAAAACAATGTTTAATTCGTGAAGATGGAGAGGGAAAATGAAGCAGAAAGTGACACGGAGCTGCTCTGGGGTGTTGACATTAATTCTGGCAAACAAACCTGTGGATTCATGCATGGGAAAACCAGAAAAGTATGCGTGATCAAACATCGAACAGAAAGTAGTTTTTGGGTCTGTGGGAAGGTCTGCCCTACTCGAACTCTATTAACAGATATGAGTAGGGGGAGTCTTGACCATAGGTTTGGAGTTTTTCCTCTATTTCTCTATGCATAAGCAATTAAAACTACAGTAGAATGAAAACTAAATAGCAATGAAACTTATCAGAAGCAGATCTAACTTAAATGACAGAGGCAAAAAAAGTTAAATGACAGAAAGGAAAATATAGTAACAACAGAAAATTTGAGGCACATGGATTGGGCCCTAACCCACAAGCCTAGCCCTCTAAAACTTAAATCAGTCGACTGAAATCAATCTTCTCATTTTATAAAATAATAATTGCATATATCACTGAAAGTTTTATCCCTAAATAAAACAAAAAGCTCAATAGATCACAACAATAGTTCTGAATGGAATCGAGACTAGAGTGGACTAACTCTGCCTAGCTCTAGATTTGCTCTATTTATTCTTCAGGGTAGCTACCAACAACTCCCTAGAAAATGGTGCTTGAGTCCACTAGACTCCAAGTAAACAAAGATTTAGTGCTCTCCTCTTTGAGTTTCTCGGCTGCCCCTGGAATTAGAATAGCTGGAGAGAATCTTTGGGACTTTAGCTGCCTTTGAGGGTGTACAATCCTCCTATAATTTCTCCTTGTTGTCTCCTCCAAGTCTTTGTGAGAAAATATTTATAAAAATACTTAATAAATCATGATTTTCTGCACTCAACCTTATATTAGGCACTAAGAGTATGTTAGCCTTAATCACCACCTATACTAGCATCATAAACCCAAATAATAATAAAAATTCAAGAAAAAGAGATATAATAAGGAAAAAGGATGACTATTAACCCCTCCAAATATGTCTAATGATGGAGCTCATCATCATCCCCCTACTGAATGGTTTCTCATCCTCTGAGAAACTGATCCTCCTCCTCCATTTCCTTCAAATATTTGACATCCCCCCTAATTTCCTAAGGAAGAAGTGTGGGAGATTCCCCAAGGGGGTAAAATCCATCATTATTTTCTACATTCTCTCATTCTCTATATTGTGCAGTTGTGTCCTCTTCATCAGTCATCCCCAGCAGAAAAGGTGGGTTGAGCTTTAGTCCCAGCCATTAGATCTTTTTTGCCTGCACGACCCTCTTGTATAATGACACCCTTTCCAATGCACCCCTCAGTCTTTCTGGAGTATGATACTCCTTGTTCTTGAGGCTATGTGGGAGGTTGTTCCATCTCCTCTGGATGGCCATAATGCACTCCTCTTCTATCTGCCTAGAAACATCATCAAAGTGGCCTATCACCTGGTTTTGAGTCTGAAGGTATATTTCAACCAGTGCAGGGTGATTTTCAACTCTCGATGGTTAAGGATGACTTCTCTTGTGCTGAACACTTCTGGTTTGAGATATAAGGGTTCTCTATTTCTTATTCCCATGACCTTCCATATCTCTTTGGCTCTATTGTCCTCATTCACCATCCAAGATGCTAGAATCAGTAACTACATATCCCCAATTGTAGGATTGGGGTCCCAAATCTCTAGATTTTTCAGCACAAATTTATGCATATAAAACTCTGCCATCTTTTCCTAATTAGCTATGTTGGCTTGCTTGTAGAACTTCATGAATTTCCTACAATATTGGAAAGGGAGTGATCCATGGGAGGCTAGAGTGTTGAATTGAAATAGGATCTATTGTTCTTTGAGGTACACAACATATGCGTTAGAGGGGAATCTGTGCTGAAGGGCTTCTATGCATAAGTCCTCCATTGTGGCTACTTGCTCTTCTTTTTGCTGCAATTGCTCCTTTAGCACTACACTCTTTGCCTGTGCCTTCTGTAATTGCTCCTTTAGAAATATTTCTTTGATTCTTTCCTCCCCCCTTGGTGATTATTAAATGATGATTGGGCTTATGGGAGAAGTTTCTAGCTTTCTCTAATTCTTGTTTGCTCTGAAATACCTAGAGGTCTGACTTTTTATTTTTGCGCTCAGAGGGGCCATGGTGGAAGTTATCTTTTTATAGTGAGGAGATGTGACATTGGGTTGTTAGTCTGTGCCTTGCCCACTTTCTGATATCTCCATGAATTCTATGGCCATATCTTATTTTTTACTTTGGCCCTTTGTCTCTCTCTCTTCTTATTCTGGTTCTTCTTGTTTCTTCAAGCGTTGCATGCTTCCGTCAGTCCTCTCCCTCTAAAAATGATCAATTCACTGTTTTGGATGAGACAACATCTCCTTTTATTACATGACGTAGCTAAATTTGGAGTGCCAATATAACTCCATTAAGCTCCAGTTATGTCATAAACAATTGGTTCCTCCTCCCCATTAATTCAGGATGGATTGCGGGTTTTCCTCCCCTCGTTCTCCTCTACTTCACTGATTTAAAATTCTTCTTCTGAATGCCCAGGTGGTGCGTACTCCCAGTTTTATTCCAGCCATACCTCACAGTGGTGGCTGAGTTAACTGGCCACTTTTCTACCCCTTAAACACTAAGTCTGCAAATTAATTATTTTTGGCTATTATGAATGCATAGCAAGGGGTTAGAACTTATACCTGAGTTTACGTGTTTTTTCCAAGGAGGTTGTAGGAGCTGGAGGTTTGAGACAAGCCTTTTTAGATGCTGCGTTCTTCACCATATTCCTGTTCTTTGAGTGAGTAGCTTGCTGAAGGAGAAGCTTCATGAATGAGTTGCTAATCTTTGTTTGTTGTTTTTCTCTGTTGTTGATGTTGTGTGGGGTGCTTGAGATGTCATGGGATGAATTATTGTTCTCCTATACTCGTTTATGCAGTTTCCCTTGTTGTTCTTCTTAGCAGTCCATGAACAACTTTGTTTTTGAAGGAACTTCCTAATGTTTATAACAGTCTGTTTGTGTGTTGCTTCTCTTGCTACATTGTGCTCAAGAATGGAGGAGTGTGGTGTATGGAGGTGATGAAGGAAGTTATGAATATGAATGGAGTGAATGATGGGATGGATGGAAAGATAGAAGAAGGGAAAAGAATATGAATGCTTCCCTATGTTTTCCAAGAACCAGTAACAGTCTGCAAAACAGAAAACATAGAAAAACACAGTGATGCAGATGCATTTTTTTGGTTTTGTTATTTTTCTTTTCTCTTTTTTCGAAATAAATTGGGTTGCCACCCATGGAGGTTTTCAACCCATAGAATTTCCTTGGGTGCCTCATAGAGGTTTTCACCCATGGATCTTTATTTCTTTTCCATTTTTTTTTTGTTTTAAACAAGTGAGTTGCCTCCATAGAGGTTTTCAACCCACAAGCTTATTCTTTTTCCTTTTTTTCTTTCAAGAGGTGTGGGAGATTATAGATTTTCCCATCACATACACCTCTCTACTTATTGAATTGATAAATTCTTCCCTTGACAAAGGCTTCTTGCAAATTTTATGTCTGTGGCCATTGACAAGCAAGGGGATCCCTTCCTCATCTATGGTCCTGATTTGAACTGCCCCATTATCAAATAATTTCTCCACTTTGTAAGGCCCAAACTATCTTGTCATTAGCTTGCCTTTGAATTCTTTAAACCTTGAATCATACAATAGTGCCCAATTTCCTTCATGGAAAGTATTTTCTTTGATGTTCTTTTCATGCCATGCCTTCCTTTGCAGCTGAACTACCTCTATGTGAAGAAGTGCTTGCATTTTGAACTCATCTAATCCATTTAGTTCCAACAACCTCTCTTTTTGGGAATTTTTTAGATCAATATTTAATTCAACTGCCATTACTAAAGTATTGAATTCAAAATCAATTAGAAATAGAGCTTTCTTACCTTAGACTAGTTCATAAGGAGTGAACCATGTTGTTGTCTTCCAAGTGGTGTTGTAGGCCCAAGTAGCTTCTACCAATATATTTTCCAAATATTTTCTACTGCTATTCACAACCTTGGTGAGGATGCTCTCTAAATCTCTATTAGTTACTTCTACTTGGCCATTCGCCTGAGGGTGATAGGTAGTGGAATTTCTATGCTTAATATTGTGATTCCTCAAAATATTATCAATGAGGTGACAGGTGCGACTATGATCCCTGATTAGTGAATATTTCTCTGGGATATCCAAATTTGTAAAACACATTCTCCCTCAGAAATTATTCTACCTTTTCTTTGGTTACTACATTCACTTCTTTTTTTTTCAACCCACTTTGCCAGGTAATCAGTGCAGACTATGATATGATTCTTTTGTCTGGATGGTGGATCAATGGGTCCAACAAAATCCATGCCCCACTTTTCAAATGGCTCAAGAACTACCTAAGGGTGTAAATTAATTTCATCCCTTTGTGGGGGTTTCCCCATCCTTTGGCACTGGTCACACCTGCTAGTGTATCTTCTGGAATCTTAGTGAAGGGTAGGCCAATAGTAACCCGCCTACAAAAATTTGTAAGAAATTATCTTTGCAGAAAAGTGGCCTCCACATGGGCTATCGTCAAAATTCAGAGAGGATATCAAAAACTTCTTCCTCCCTTGCACATCTTCTTAGGATTTGATCAAGGCCTAGCTTGAAGAAATTCCCCCCAATCCATGTGAAAGGGGCACTTTTTCTGATGATTTTGCTCCTCTCCCTAAATGAAATATTTGGAGGGAGTATTCCAGCAACCAAGTAGTTGTCTATATCAGTAAACTATGGTGAGAGTGATTATATGGCAAAGAGGTGTTCATCTGGAAGCTGGTCATCCACCATTCCTTCTTCACCTGCAGGGAGAACCAACCTAGACAAAAAATGTGCAACAAATTTTTCCTTTCTAGGTTTATCAACAATAGTCAAATCAAATTGCTCCAAAATTAACAACCATCTAATTATTATAGCATTAACATCTGGTTTTTTCATTAAATACTTGATGGCTGCATGGTCAGTGTGAAAAAAGGTCTGATATCCAGTGACATAATGCCTGAATTTGTTCAATGCATGGACAATGGCTAGCATATCATTTTAAGTAACAGTATAATTTAGCTCATCTTTTGATAGATTATTGCTAATGAAATAAATGGCATAAGGGATTTTATCCTCTAATTGTCCTAATGATGCCCTTATAGCTTTGTCGGATGCATCAGTGTGGATGTGGAAAGGCAGAGTCCAATTTGGACCTTGGAGGATGGGGGCAGTAGCCAAATTATTCTTAATGAGCTCAAAAGCCTCTTAACAAGGACTAGACCAAATAAACTCAGAATCTTTGGCCAATAACCCAAATAATGGTGAAGCCATCTTGCTAAAATATTTGATGAACCTTCTATAGTAACTAGCTAAGCCTAAGAAACTCCTAACATCTTTCTGATTATGAGGAGAAGGTACCATTTTGATGATAGTGATTTTGTTCGGGTCTACCTGTATTCTTACTTGGGATATGGAGTGTCCTAATACAACCTCTGATTTCTTTAGGAATTCACACTTTTCTAGGATCAAGGAGAGATGCATCTCAATGCACCATCTTAGTAATTTACCCAAATTGGGGAGAGCTTCCTGGAAGTCATCCCCATATGGTGTGAAACCATCCATGTAAATTTCGACAGAGTCATGGACTAACTCAGAAAATATGCTCAGGATAGCTCTTTAGATGGTGGATGGGGAATTTCATAACCCAAAGGGTAGGACTCTATAAGCAAAGGTACCCCAAGGGTAGGTGAAATTAGTCATATTTTGGTCTTCAGGGCTGATTTGAATCTAATTGTACCCACTGAACCCACCTAAGAAGGAAAATAGCTTCTTCCTTACAAGGCCATCCAGGACTTGATCTATAAAGGGAAATGGGAAATGGTATTTCTTGGTGGCTTTGTTAAGTTCTCGATAATCAACACAAATTTGCCTCTTCCCATTCTTCTTTGGGACTAGGACAAGATGAGAACCCCACATCCAATAGTTTTGAAGCTCTTCTTTGACTATGTCTTTTAGAGCCAAGTTCATTCTTCTTTGGGGTTGTCTCATAGGCTTGCATCCTTCTTTGATGTAAATGTGATGTTTGCATACTAAAGGATGCACCCCTTTCATGTCCTTGTGATCCCAAGAAAATGCTTCAGGATTTTCTTTCAAAATATGGCATAGTTGCTTCTATTCTTCATTTCAAAGGTTTGGGTTTGTTTTCAGAGATCTGGGTGTGCCTCGAAGGTTGGATTTCAGACTCTTTGACTAGGGTTTCAAGATGAGTGTTAGTGGAGGACTGGTTTTAAATGGCATGTTCGATGAGTTCATATTCATCAAGTTGCCCCCCTGAAAGGATAACATCTATGGTACACATAAGGCCACTGTTATGTAACTCATCTTCTTCATCCTCCAACCATATAGGGAGATCATGATCAATGGAAGGTTGGACTGGAGGATATAACACTAGTTGTTTAGACAAAGGCCCATTTCTGATAGTCATGTTTCCTGCCCGAAAACTAATATAAGAATCTGTAGTGGCTAACTAAGGTATCCCTAAGATGAGAGGATAACCATTAAACTTGGTTTTTGGATGTAGGACTAGGAAATATATAGGATACTCCCAAGATTCAATGGTAACCATAACATCCTCAACAATTCCTTCTGGAGATACTGTGGACTGATCTACAAGTTGCAAAACTTTGTGGTTTTCCTCAAAGTCCCTTGGAGATTAATTTTCAACATATTTTCCTTGGTCATGATATTGATGGTAGCCACTAAATCAACCAGAGTGTCGGGGAATATGACACCATCTATATGTACATCAACAACTAAACTACCAGGGTCCAGGTATTTTGGAAATATTACCTTCTCTAGCATCAGGTCAGACGGTTGTCCTACCACATTGATGGTTGGGGTATCTCTCTTCCTCCTTCCAGGTTTCTTAAATAAATTTTCTTTGATGAGCCTATTGTAGATAGGGACATCCTTAATGGCTAGGAGAAGTGGTATCTTTACACACAAATTTTCTAATTGTCCCAGGAGTTCAGTCTCCTCTGGGGTGTGCTGACTAGGGTGGATCAAGCACTCGAGAAAAGGAGGTTGTTGGATCTGAGTGTTATATTCTACCTTTTCCTCCTCAACCTCTACAGGTGGAGATGGGGGATGGTTGTCTGGGATTACTCTTCCTGGCCTGAGCTTAACCTCCTGTATCTCCACAACATAAGCTGGATGGGATGTTTCTCCACTGGGATCCTGCTATACTTGTCTATTGTTCAGGTTTGAATTGGGCTATGTAGGTATAGGTAGCCTAGGTGGAGCAACATGAGTAAGCTGAGGTTGAGGTTGGGGTGGAGGAATTAGAGTAGGTAGTTGATTTTTTTGAGGCCTTCACCCTTGGGATGAATTTTTCCACTAATGTTTTTGTGGAACATACTACTGAAATGGTTGATTTACTAGCTAAGGATTATATGAAGGGATGGAAGGCCAATTAGGAGGTGTAGACCAGGATGGAGGAGTGGGGATGTACCAAGGTCACATGGGTGAACTTTGATTGTTGTAATAGTAAGAGTGAGGTGCACCTTGCATACCTTGTTGATATGATCGAGGGCCCTAAGGCCTTCTCTGGTTGATGAAACAGAGTTTCTCTAGCATTGTTTCCCCACCTTGATATACAACTTTAAAAGTAGGGACACTTTTCTATGGCATGATTCTCTTCACAGACTAAGCAAACCTCTATGACATTCAGTGGACATTCATTCATTGGGTGTTTCCTGATACATCTAGGACAAAATATGGCCAGGGCTCTCTCTACTTCCTCTTACTTCCTTTTGACGTGCATTGTGTCCATTTGCAAAGCAAAGGTGTGAAACATGTCACTCTTGAATTCCTCTAGCATGTTTCCAATCTCATGTTTTATGAATGTGGAAGAGGAAGGGGTATTGGATGTACTTTGGCTAGCTCTATCCTTCTTCCTAAATGCCCTAGAATGGTTCTGGAAGACATTTTTTATTGCTTCATAGGATTGTTGGTAGATGTCTCCTCCTGATAACATATTCAAGGTTTCTATCATCTCTTCACTAATCCCTCGAGGAAGTACAAGTTTGAGTGAGTCAGGATCAAGAGTATAGTTGGCTCTCTTATAGTTCAATTGAAAAATCTCTTCATAATCCTCTAGGGATTCATCAGGCCCTAGAGTCATCCTGAATATCTCATTCTTATTTTTCTTGGACCTGCAATATTCTTTGTACTTGCTACTGAAGGTCTCTTCCATCTGTGTCTAGGTAGTGATGTTATCCCTAGGCAGACCCATGAATGAACACAAGGTTGCATCCTTAAAGGTAGATGGGAATAGCTTCAAATTTTGATCATCATAGGTGTAGTCATAAGTCCTACACACAACAAAAAATTCAAACATGAATGTGTCAGGGTCCTCAAATGTAATTCCATGGAAGTGTGGAAGAGATTATGGGCTAATGTTTTTCATATTAGTGTCCCCATCTGCCTCTCTTATGGGAAAGGCTCTCTGGGTCCCAACCATGGTTAAGATAGGTGAAGCAGGTCCCTCATTTGAAACAAGGTCTTCTTATTATTCCCCAATAGGATCCTCAAAATGTTCAGAGGGCTCTCCTATAGGGGGTTCAATCTCACTGCCACTGAAGAAGAGTGAAGGGTGGCTAGGAGGTGATGTGGGGGTTTTAGGTGAGGTTTGTATTTGAGTATTCCTAGTCCCATGAGGTATGAAAATAAGATATTTTTTGTACTTTTTCAATATTTCTGAAGTGACATGAAAAGAAAGGAAAGAAAAAAAGAATTCTAAAACAAAATCAAAATATCTACTAGACACCTCCCCGACAACAGTGCCAAAAAGTGGTGAGCCCTAGTATTGCACCAAGAGTGTTAAAACTCCCATGGGTTGCCCTAATTTACTTTATCAACCCAGGGTTCGTACAAAATTTGAGGTGACAGTGCTATATACATAACAAATGCATTATGTTCATGCCATCCTATTCTGCTTTACGAAAGGGTGTTATTTTTTAAATTATGAGAACAATTGTAAAGTAAATTGCTGGAAGGAAAAGATAGAAAGGAAAATGAACTAAATTGCTGGAAAGAAATGACTAGAATGAAGCTAATTGAATTTGCAGAAAACAAATATCAGAAAGGAAACTAATCTTAAACCACACTTAACTTGGCCAAACGACTAAAGGAACTCTACTTATCCTATGATCTATCTACCATGATTCTATCCATGCAACTAAGTTATCCATGACTTAATTCTACCAAAAAGAGTTAATTTGTAGCTTGGAGGAAGAAAAAGGGCTAAAAGAGGCTAATGGGAGGCTTAACACATCAATCAAGGTTTGGAAGCAGAAAGAGGGGGTGAAACCCTTAGAAAAAAATATTATAACGTGAGAAATGACTTTGGAGTGGAAATAATTTAAAAAGGCTTAGAAGCAGAAAGAGGGGGTTTAAAACCTTATAAAACCTTATTATAGCACAAGAAATGGCTTTGGAGCGGAAACAATCGAAAAATACGATGGCAGAGACGCGATGGAGGTAAAAGTTGTAATGTACGATGTCGTAATCGTAACTTCGCAAGTTTAAATGGATAATGGTAAAGGATTTAATGGGAATAAACTAAAATGTGCGAAGTGCGATGTGCACTGCAGTAAAGGTTGCGAGAGGCGATTTGCGATGGGGATGACATGGCAGTGAACAATAGAAAGGAAAATGTTGCGGGCTGCGATATGCAATATTGTAAGTTCTGTGGGATACGATGTGCAATGGGGATGACGTGGCGGTGCAAGGAAAAAGGGAAAGGTTTTGGATTGTGATGTATGATATGGTAAGTTCCGCGGGATGCTATTTCGCAATAGCGTAATTGCAAGAATGAGCATTAAGCGTTAAGGGTAAAATCTAAAGGATGTGAAGTGCAATTTGTGATGGCGACGTGGCAGTGGGATAGATAGTGGGGTGAGATCTCACTATCGCAATCGTCCAGAACAATGGTAAGTGTTAAGGGAGAAAGGATAAACGGTGTGAAGTGTGATTTGTGATTTCGTAATATCGCAATCCCAAGGAACAAGTGGGAAGTGTTGAAGGTAAAAGCTAAACGTTGTGATTTGCGAAGTGTGATGTACAGTAGTGAGAGTTTAGAGGAGGAAGGAAGAGGTCGGGTTTCAATGGTTTTTCAAGCATTTAGTGTTAAAAATGTAAAGTAGCCAAAAACAATAAAAATGCAGGAATAAGGCGGGCTGAATGGTTCTGAGTGTTTTCATGAATCAGAAGGTGGGAGCAACATTTAAACAAGAGGAAAAGGAGGGGAATGGAGGCGTAAAAACAATGTTTAAGTTGTGAATATGGAGAGGGAAAATGAAGCAGGAAGCGACACAGAGCTACTCTGGGGCTTTGACATTAATTCTGGTAAACAAACTTGCAAATTCATGCATGGGAAAACTAGAAAGGAATGCGTGATCAGACAACAAACAAAAAGCAGTTTTTGGGTTTGTGGGAAGGTCTTCCCTACTCAAAATCTATTGACAGAGATGAGTAGGGGGAGTCTTGACCACATGTTTGGAGTTTTTCCTCTATTTCGCTATGCATAAGAAATTAAAACTACAACAACATGAAAACTAAATAGCAATGAAACTTATCAGAAGTAGATCTAACTTAAATGATAGAGGAAAAGCTAGCTAAATGACATAAAGGAAAAGATAGTAATAGTAGAGAAGTTGAGGCACATGGCTTGGGCCCTAACCCACAATCCTAGCCCTTTGAAACTTAAATCAGTCGAATAAAATCAATCTGTTAATTTTATAAAAGAATAACTGCATATATCACCGAAAGTTTGATCCCTGAATAAAAAAAAAAAGCTCAATAGCTCACAATAATAGTTCTGAATGGAATCGAGACTAGAATAGACTAAATCTGCCTAGCTCTAGCTCTGCTCTATTTATTCTACAGGGAAGCTACTAACAACTCCCTAGAAAATGGTAATTGAGTCCACTGGACTCCAAGTAAACCAAGACTGAGTGCTCTCCTCTTTGAGTTACTCAACTGCCTCTAGAATTCAAAATGCTGGAGAGAATCTTTGGGATCCTTCGGCTACCTTTAAGGGTGGAAAATCCTCCTATAATTTCTCCTTGTTGTCTCCTCCAAGTCTTTGTCATAAAATCTTTATAAAAATTCTTAATAAATCATGATTTTCTACACTCAACCTTATATTAGGCACTCAGAGTATGTTAGCCTTAATCACCACCTATACTAGCATCATAAACCAAAATAATATTAAAAATGCAAGAAAAAGAGATCTAAGAAGGAAAAAAGGCGACTATTAACCCCTCCAAATATGTCTAATGATGGAGCTCATCGGCATGTGAGGAGGAAAATGAAGGAAAATAATGGAAAATGAAGAAAATAGAGGCCTAATTGATAAAAAGGATTTCGAGAATCAGTTGGTACCTTTTCTTAGTTCAGTTTTGGAGCTCTCTCTCTATTCTCTCTCTCTCACTCACTCTTGGACACTTAGATTTTTCTTGGAGCATTTCTGCATTATATTAAGAAAGGAAAATTAGGCGAGAGGAAGAAAATATCAAGCAAGGAAGAGAAAGATCATGCAAGTACAATGGGATTCTTTGCAGCGATTTATTTGAATGTGTGGTTTCCTTGCTATATTTGGAATGCATGGTATTGCATGTGTGTTCTTGGTTCTCTTTTTGTCATTGACATGGGTTTTTCCACAAGTGACAATTTTTTTTAGCCTAGCCTTTCCATTCCCGAATATCGATGGTGTGATGGGGTTCTCATGTTTTTCTCGAGTTAGATTTCCAGATGGATTCAAAGTTAAGTGAGGTGGATATATGAATGAAAGAAAACATTTCCTAGTAACCTCTAAACCCAAATATGGGTTACGTTAAATCCATATTTTGTGTTTCCTCGGTGGCCCTAGGAATCCTCAACCGGTGAATGGCAGGATATACGGTAAATCCTAGAGGTGGGTGCTCTCTGTCAGACCTAGGAATCCTGAGATGGGATATATGGTAAAGCCTAGAGAGTGGAGTCTGAATTATTTCCTAGTGATCATTAGATCAGACTGTGGATTACGGTAAAGCCTAGAGACTAGGAGACAGGAAAATTCCTCACGGTGTAGGTGGAGAAATCCGGTGGAATCCATGCTTGTTTTGGCCTAGTGTTCTAGTGGAGATCATGGTAAAGCTGTGATTACATGTTTATTATTTTGGCCTAGTGATCTGATGTTGATTATGGTAAATCTCGGTTTCTATTGATGAGGGTGAGGTGGTTTAGCCTTGGGAAGCCCTAGTTGGTTCTTTTGGTTTGATTCCCACATTCATGCTTGGAATATGGCATGGGGGTGACTGGATGAAGATAGATTTGGCTCATCTAATTTATGGTCGGGTGGAACGTGGTATTCACATACTAGTTTGGCTTTTGCATTCATTAATAATAGGTTCTTTCCTTGGCATATTATATATAAATGTATTGGTTTTTATGTGGATTATATGGTTGATGTATCCTTGATATTTTAGTTTCTATTACGCTGGTTATAAGCATGTATTATGACAGTGATGACGTATGGCTCTCATCATATTTTTATTTGTAAATGAATGAACAATGTATCTATGACCTTATAGATGGTAATGCAACCAATGATAAAAGGGATCAAAGCTTCTTAGCAATTCTCAGTTTTTTAATGAGTCTGGTCATGCTAGCATTGCCAAAGTAATAAGGGTTTCTCAATTATTTCCCAAATTCGTTGTGGATGGAGATAATAGAGCATTACTGGAGAAAGAATCAGATGAGTGATTGAAGTTTGTTCTTGCTATATTTTAGAAAGACAAAAGTATTTGGCCCAATGGTTGGGAAATTGATGTCTTTGAAGGGTTTTATGAAATTATTGTCTTAGACTTACTAGCAGTGGTAAATGAATCCAAAAGGGGAGGAAGGGTATTGTAATATTTCAACACAAATTTCATAACCCTATTTCCCAAAGTGGACAAACCTTCTTCTTTTGAGTAATTTTTCTTATCTCCCTTTGAAATAATATATAAAAGGTTATTTATAAAGTTATTGACAGAATATTAAAGCATATTTTGTCAAATTCTTTTTCAAATGAACAATTTAGCTTCCTTGAAGGAAGATAGAGTCATGAAGCAATTGGGGTGGTCCAAGAAGGGCTTCATAACATCAAAACTCTTAGATTTAAATGGTATAGTGATAAAACTTGGCATTTATTAGGTGTACAATCTTGTGGGTTGGATATATATCAAACTTCTCTTGACTCATTTAGTTTTTGGATTGATTTTGTGAATTGGGTCATGGGCTACATTCAATCTGTATGTTTTTCTATTCTTATAAATATGTTTGCATCTCCCTTTTTCCATGTCCAGATAGGTCTAAGAAAATATTTTCACCTGCCCCCTTTGTTGTTTCTTTTGATTATGAAAGGCTTCAGTTTCCTGTTGGCGGATGTTAAGCGCAGAGAAAAATTTCAAGGATTTGTTATTGAAAACTCCCTAGCCATTACTCATTTACTTTTTGTTGATGATATCCTATTTATTTTGTAATGGTGCTTGTAGCATTGTGGCTAAATTATCAAATATTATTAACCTATATTGGAAAGCTACATGCATGGTGGTCAATGAAAATAAATATTCTATTAATGTTCAAAATCTTATAGGCTACGAAGTACTAAATATTTGGAATATGTTTCCCTTTCCCTTTCATGATTTGGATTCATGACTAAAATATTTAGGTTTCCACTTGAAACCAAACTATTATAGGAAGGAACATTGGGCATGTTTAATCACAAATATTGAGAAAATATAAAAAGGTTGGAGCCTAAGGTGGTTGTTAAAGGTAGGGAAGTTTGTTTTAGTAAAATCAGTTCTAAACGTAGTTCTAGTTCTTTAGATGTCTACACCCTGGATTCCAAGGGGTGTGTTAGAAAGTGAGAAGAACATATTTCAAATTTTTATGGGTTGGATCTCAGGATCATTTTGTTTTCCCTTGGAAAAAATGGAATTGCATAATGATGCCCAAATCGCTAGTTGGTTGTGGTCTCAAAAATATCTTTTGGTTCTAGAAATATGTGGTAGCCAAATGTGGTTGAAGACTTTTTTCTACTCATATCTTGTGGAATTTGGTGGTGTATCAAAAATAAATTCATCCTTACCCTATATAGGAGTGACTGAGGTTTAGGAAAAAATCACGTGCTAATATCTTGGTATTTTTCGGGGCCATTGGATCCCATTGCTTGTAGGTTGGCTTGAAAGGTTGGAAACAAGTTTAAAGTTAGTTTGGGTCAAGACCCTTAGGTAGGTTGTGGGTAGTCTCATATGTTGCCTCAGGTTCTTATATATAACCTCGGAGATAGAGGAACTACAAGACTAGCTCATATAAACAACCCAGATTAGACCTTTATATGGCACCAAGGATGATTTTTCATCGAATATTTACAAATAGATCAGAAATTTCATGAGCAATGAAGGGGATATATTGATGGCCTTGTCGTGGCTCATATCAGACTCTCCTAAAATGATGATGAATAGGTGTGGGCATGATTATAAATTGTTCCAAGGAGTGGTGGTGGAGAGGGGTCTGGAAAGTAAAATGAATGGCTAAAGTGTGCCTTTTCATGTGGTGTATCTTGGCAAAAAATTCCCTACCTAGGATATTATGTAGAGACATTAGAAGATTGGCTCTGGATGGTGCTCCGTTTGTAAATCGAATGTTGAATCCATTGATCATCTATTTGTTGATTTCCCTTTTTTTGGTCAGATATAGAGTTTTTGTAGTGTTTTGTTTGGTCATGGATATGTTTAGAATGGTCCTCGTTTTTAAGAAAAGTGGCAGTCTTGGGTCCAAAGTAGTGTAAAGCCTTTCCTCTACTCATTTTATGGGGTTTTTGGTTAACTAGAAACAAATATATTTTCCAAGATAAGAAATCCTCACTAGAGTGGGTGGAAACTGAAGCAATAGCCATTCTCTCACATTTTCCTCAACCATCTATTTCTTCCAAGCATCAACTTGTAGTACCGAAGGAGCCTGATAAATCCCTCCCATGGGTGTATTTTGATAGGGTAGAGTAGGGGAAAACTTCACTTGTGGTGGTGGTTTCATTCCCTTTTATCTAATCAACATTTTTATAAAGATAACATAGAGCTGGGGAGGGGCACAAAAAATATGGTTGAATTATTATCTTGTCACTCCTTATTGGCTTTTCCTAGGGAGAAGGGTTGTGATAAGCTTCAAGTGTTTGGTGATTCTTTATTGGTCATCAATTGGGTTAATAAAATTCAACAATGCCACAATTTACACCTTATTCATATTTGGAGGATTTATAGAGAATTAAGATTTCTTATGTATATTTTTCTTGCACTCATATTTACAGGGTTCGAAACAAGGAAGAAGACATATTATCTAAGGAAGGCCTTTAGCTGGATTAGGGGCTTCGAGCTATTGAATAGGTCCTAAATGGCGCACATTACCATTACTGTCATTGTCATTTTATGGACAACCTTGCTCCATAGAATTAGCTCCCGCTTTCTTATTCTTCTCTCTTTATTTACATATCATTTGGTCAGGTTTTGAATATGATGTTGTAGCCAATATGGCTGAAAAAATTGTCATTTTGTTAGTTTATTCTAAGTATAGCTACTCTGATATTTTTTGAGCTCTTTAGAGAGTCGTAAGGAGCATTCAATATAATGTATGCACATTTTTCAGAGATAGATTAACATTTTACTCTTTGGGTCATTTTTTAAATAAAGATAGAACCATATTGAATACACACTCATATGTGTATATACAAAATGTAATTTATTTTTTATTTCTATAAATAAAATTAGATTTTTTTCAAAAAAATATAAATAAATAAATAACTAACACAAAAAAAAAAAAAAAAAAAAAACTACAAAACCTTATTTTATCCTCTGATCGTTTAATAAATAACATGAATCGAGAGTTTAACACTGTGAAACTCTAATATTAACCTAACCAATAAAACATATTAACAATAAAAAACCAACTAACTAATAACTAAGATTACATACTTTAATACCCAACCTCTTACAATTTTTAAATGAAAAATTCATAACACTACCCTATTATGTTAGAGAATGATAAACTTTCCAAAAATACCCTATTATTTTAGAGAATGATAAACTTCCATAAAATAACATATAGGGAAACATTGTTTTAAATTTCTATAGTTGATAATGGGGTTCCTTTTGAAGGACATATATGATCATCCCATGGATCTAAAGTTAATGATGACTCAATTAATTTTCTTTTTCAAAGATGATTATAATTATATATCCAAAATAATTTTAAATATAATAAATTCGATTTTATAACCTACTTAAATATTCACAATTTCAATAAAATTAATATTTTTAAAATGTTAATAATAAAATAATGTTTATATAATATAAAATATCTACAATAGATACACATTATTTATATTCTTTTTATAGAATGATTAAGGAAAATAATTGTGATTTTTTTTTTAATTTGTTGATTTGTACTATTAATAAATTAGTTATATACAAATAGCAATTTTACTATCATTGATTTTTATAAGGGAAATTGGGCTTATGATAGTGAATATATTGCAAAGCTTTTTTGTCTATCAAAATTATCCATATTTGAAGTACTACATAACTATCTCTAAGTCGTGATAGATGTCTCACAGTGTCTTTACAAAGATTGCAAAATAACAATTGGGTATAATAAGCATATCAAAACACTAAAAAATGGAAAACTATAAAATTAAATTGAGAAAATGTAAGCATAAAATTATAGTGAACATGGGCTTTCATCCTTCCTTAGAAGAAGCCGCAAGGGTGAGATATTGTGTGCTCGAACTTGGTGAGGATTGTCTCCCACATTGAAGATGCCTCTCTATATCTGCTAACTGGCTATACATGGTGACTAAACAAGAGCAAAAATTATTTTGGACCCATTCGATATCGTTGAGGTGAATGATGATTTCATTATAGTCATCTTGCTTCTCCTAGATAACATGGCCTAGGATTGTTTTCACATGCCAATACAAAGTAATGGAGATGAAGTATTAGTTTCTGCAACCCTTGTTGTGTCCAAGATAATAAAAAAAACATAAAAAAATTTCATCCTAAATTTTCAAAGGCGGGGTGGGGTGGGGGGGGGGGGGGGGGTGGTGGATGAATGTAATGATCCACTATAGACTAGGCTTGAGACTAGGCTTGAGGCCTAACAATAGGACCTCAGACGTATGCATTGTCATGACATGGTAATAGGGAGAGGAAAGTTATCATTTAGAGGAGATCTAGGAGATAAGAGAAGGGGGTGGAATTAAAGGCCAAGGGGGGACGAGCGAAAACCATGTAGGGTCGAGAGCTTTGGGGGGGGGGGGTGGGGGTGGGGGTGTCATGTGTAGCAAGAACCAAGGGACCACATGGAATTTTTGGGAGAAACAATAAGCAACAAAGTCCCTCCTTGAGATGGAGAAATGCTAGGTATCCTCCCCACAAGATACAAATACTCGTCATCCCTAGCCAGATGGTCGAGACCATTTTGTTGGACCAAAAGGCTAGAACAATAACACCAGAATTATGATACCACTTGGAAGGGTGATAGGTCAACAAAATTACCATTGAGCTTAGAAGAGACATGTTCCAATAGATGCCAATATAATCTTGGTATTGTCCCTCCTTCCAGCTAGCACAAAAAACAACTGCATTCTCCCTCATGGACATTTGAGGTTTGTAGAGTGTCCAACCAACTATAAAGAATGAGGAATGGAAGGCTAGACCAATAGGGTCTGGGCCTTCCTTAACCAACGTACTGCAATTACAGGCATATGAGAAGAAAAATCCCATAAGCATCCTAATGATACAACAAGTGCTCCAAATAACAACAACATAATCGATCAACACTAAGAAGATAATGGGGTTATGTATGTTTCCAAGTTAATGCTTTACATCGTCATAACTCGTGAACATGTGCGAGTGCATGGGGTTGGTTAGCCATGACATGCCTCTCTTTAATGCATGAAATGATGAATGGGCGGCTATCCTTCTCCCCTCCCTCCTTGGAACATGTTATACTTTTGAAATATGTAATTTTTTTTAAATTGATTTTATTTTTATTTTTTAATCTCAGAGGAACCCAATAACTTGCATGACACGTGGCTACCAGTAAACCTATATAAACCTATGGGGTCTATGACATGTCCTCCTTTCCATAAACCAAATCACAACCAAAGAGATTTGAACCTTACATCTCAAACTCACATTCACTCATTGATTGAATTACTTAATACATTGAATAACACTTCTTCTTAATAATAAATACTATACCAACTCAATGAGGGATAGTTGGACACTATTCAATAATAATTACTCTTAACAACTACTCCATCATGGGATGACTTTTTAAAGACATTAACAACTTTATTAAATTATTTTGTATTCTTTAAATTTTATAAGAATGTAAATTTATTATAATTATATCGTAAAGTAATTTTACATTATACTTTATTATTTTTTAAATATAATTTTATTAAATACATACACATTTTTTACGAATAAAAGACCTACGCTTTCTTGAATGCATTCACACTATCATCAAGGAAAAATAGTCATAGTTTGACTTCGCTTTCATATAGTACATGCACTTATTCACCACATAACCTTCGTGATTAAATGATTGGAACATATTAAGCCACTTCACAATTTCCAACATATGCCAGCAGTATTTTTTTTTGAAAATCACAACCATTTGACTCATACCATAGTTGTTTATTATTTATTATTATGATGATATTTATTTATTAATATAATTTGTTATAAAATTTTATTAATATATATATTTTAATTTTATTAAAAAATATCTTTATTCTATATTTTATTAGCTATATATTATTTCAATAAAGCATTATAGCCACTTTATTGAAGGTTATTTTATAATAAAAAATATTATCGTGCAATATTTAATAGGGAATAAACTGATTTATTAGCCATTCAACTCCTTAATAACCTCCTCCTGAGTAGAACTTTCTTGTTATTTTTTTTTAGATATTTCAATTAGAATTTTAAAATAATATAAATTATTAATTAAAAATACAATATTAGTATGTAAAATTTTAATTTAATAAAAAATAAAATTATTTAAATATGAGTTTTCAATTTCTCATCTATACATGCACCTCACCTAAAAATTGTGGTAAAACTTAAGCCTTTTATGTACAAATTTACCTACTTATAGTACCAAGTAGAATCATCTATTAACATAAAGCTAAATTTAAGCACACAAATCATGGGGCAGTACCATTTGACTTGTCTTTTTGGAGGGTTAAACTCTTTTTGGAGGGTTAAACTCTTTAACATAATGTAGGGATACAAATAATTTCCAATCTCAAAATTGGAATTATCTAGAAACATGAAAATGCTGAATGAAGTCATCGTTTGCAATGATATAGCACTTCTTTCGGAGAAGTGTCTGTCTTTATAAGGTACTTTGCTACTGCCACAAAAAGTAAAGTAACTTTACTAAGATATATATGTCATTTCACATATCATGCATTCATCCTCTTATACAAAAGATGCCATTTGTCCTCTCAACCTACGTTTGTTTGTTTGATTATCCAAAGTCCACAGTCCTTTTTATGTTCACAGTACATTACTACAGATCCCTGCCATTTTTTTTATTTACAGCACATTCTGACTTTAGTTAGATAGATACTAAATAGCCCAGGACATGAGCTTCTTCTGTTTACATTACATCATCACAGATCCCTACCATGTTCAGCACATTCTGACTTCAGATAGATACCAAATAGCCCAGGACAGGAGCTTCATATTTTTTTTCATTACTTCAGATAGATACCAAGTAGCCCAGGACAGGAGCTTCATATTTTTTTCAAATTAATGACCTAACAAATTACCTACCTTCATATGGGTACATTTATCACAAATTACCTACCTTCATATGGGTACATTTATATGATATTGAATTATTGCAATATGTGGCAATGAAAATGGTTATAGGAATTTATATTCAAAGACAGTGGGATCATGTCTTTCCTGCTATTTGTCATATCATACACCCTTCTTTTGATCATGAAGTCCACAGTCCTTAGTCCTTTTTGTTTACAGTACATCATCACATATACGTGCCATCTTTTTATTTACAGCACATTCTGACTTTGGCCTATACTAAATAGGCCAGTACATGTGGTTCTTATTTTTCCAAATGGATGACCTCCCAGAATACCTACATTCATATGAACACATTTACAGTTTAGTCTAAACAGGTCAGGATTTAGTTGGAAAAACAATGGTTTTTTTCTAGTATTGGAAATTTTTGAAAATCTAAGTTTCAGCAGTTAAATTTCAGAATTTTAAGTGCTCCAGAATTTTTTTTGAAGGTTTTTAAAAAATAGCTTTTAATATCTATTCCTGCCAATATTACCGATATGTAAGTATGGCAATGGCTATCACAATTTTTGTATTCAAAAGGCAATGGGATATTAAGGGATTCATGTGTTTTTGTAATATTTTAAAGGCAGCAGGATCTAATTCTCCTTTTATTCCTCACCGATGTTGAAGTGTAAAATATGGCTATCAGAATTTTTGTATTCATAGGCAATGAGATCTTAAGGGATTCATGTGTTTTTGTAATATTTTAAAGGCAGCGGGATCTTCTCCTTTTATTCCTCACCGATGTTGAAGTCTCATTTTACAGGCAATCAAAGTCTTAAATGTGTCTACACTTTAAGTGGCAAATCCAAGTGGGTCTGGGATTTGGAGATTCCTTGAGTTTTTTTATCTAAAGGTCTACGGCCTAGGATTCCTTCTCTTGTTCTTCTTGCAAATAAGACAATCTTGAAGTGTGGGGATAGGTACTAGGAGTAGGTTTGCAGGTACAGGATACCCTGGCACTATTAAACAAGTTAGGGTACAAAGTCTCAAAGAAAATTAACCCGTTCATGCACATATCCTTATTATGGAATAGTTTTTCTTCTGAGTACGTAGAAAGAAGCCAAAAGTTTAACAATTACAAAGTGGGCAGATGGTACGAATAAATATGATTGGGAAGAGTAGATGCTTTGTTAGTATTCATATTATTATTGTCATGATTTATCAATCATATCGATTTTTGATATTCTTATTATTATTGTCATGATGTATCAATCATATCGATTTTTGAGCTCAGTAATTATCAGATTGAGGAGGGTTAGATTTTAGTCCAATCTTATGCAAGCTATGCACGATGTTACTAACTTCCAGGGCCTCGTTTATGCTTCCTCGTGTGACAATTGTTGTTCAAATCTTCTGGCTGGTTACTGTTGTATGTGCCCATGAAATATCAGGGTCGGTACTGGGTAAAGGTATGGCTACAACTATCTTAACGCTTGGTTTTTGAATTATTAATTTTTTGCTGGTTTAAGATCAATCTTATCAACTTTTGCTTAACTATATATGGAAGGAGGAATGGATTCTCTTCGTGCAAGATGGAGCTCTCAGGAATTTATATCTCCTGTAAATGAGACCAACACTTACAGAACTCTGCATCGGGTAATAAATCAGCTCAAACTAGTGTCTTGCTTTCCCATTTGTTTTTTACAAGAAACTTATTTAAGATAGTTGAATTTTCCTGCTATGTTTCAAGAATTTTGTCACAGTGAGTTGAATACATGGATGGACCACATGATGTTATAGGCATAAAACTTGGTGGCAATAACTAATTTTAAAATCTGTGTTTAATAATTTGATCAGATTGTGTTGTTTATCATTTTCTCTATCTTGATAATGAGCTATACTGGATGGTTTTATCATTTTATTTGTCTTGTATTTTATCATTTTATCATCTTGATAATGAATTATACTGGATGGTTTTAAACACAGAAAAAAATAATATCATCCGAAAGTAATTTCATATAAATTCTAATCATAAAACCCTTAATTCTGAAAATTTGATATCCATAATAGATTGGGGATAAGAGAAAAAGAATAAAAAAAAAAAGAACTGTGCATTTCATCTCTTTGAACTTATTTCCATTTTAGCAGAGCCTTTTTGTCTCTAAGCTCAGTTATGTAAATCTATATTTGCCATTCAAGAGCTTTGTGCACAAGTTGTTGAAACTTCAGTGTCTCCTCTGTTAACAACGTGTCTAAACCTCTGCCTGAAGAAAGATTAAGAAACTTTCTTCAAATAATAGCCCTAGCATGATGATTATACACCTATTTTCTCTCAGAGAAGTCACGTGCTGTGCAGTTTGGGTTGGGTAGATTTTCCTCGCCTCTTGTTTATAAAATCCATAAGTCTCGAGAAAAAAGATTCAAGATAATAGCGACATTTTCCCAGACATACTACCATCTCACATCTATTTAAAAACACAAAGAATTATTAACAAATATTTCTCGCTTGAGAACGTTTCTCTTTAAATTTAAATCTGTAATTGAGACTCATATTGAAAGGAAAACTGCTTAGCTGAATTTGATTAGGTTAAGGTACTCATTTTTCAAGTGTGGTTTACTGTATGTATTAATCTGGTACTATATTTTTAGGAATTAAGATAGATAATTTCTTTACAGACAAACATGTACTCTCTATATAAACATGTACTCTCTATATATCTATAATTGAGACTCATATGGAAAGGAAAACTGCTTAGCTGAATTTGATTAGGTTGCCCTATTCATATTTTTTTTTAAGTGTGGTTTACTGTATCAATCTGGTACTAAGTATTTTTATGAATAATATCTAGCTGCTACTTTTAGGAATTAAGGTAGATAATTTTTTTACAAATAAAAATGCTGTAACATAAACTTCAAACCAAAATAGAAAAGAAAACAACAATCCTTACCACTACACTACCTACATTCTACCTACATTAAAATAGATAATCTCTTTACAGAAAAACATGTTATAACCTAAAAAGACAACATATCGTACCCACTACACTTCCACACTCACTTGACCAATTGGACTATATAGACATATTTTACCAATACATTAATCATGACCCATCTTTATTATCTGATCATAATCCATCAGATTCAGTGTATTTAACTTGAGCAAAATACCAATACATTAATCATTGCCCATGATCTTTATTATCTGATCAAAATCCATCAGATTCAGTGTATTTAACTGGAGCAAAATGGTATGGAACAAAGCCAACTTTGTTCTATCCACAAAGATGAACGTTGGAATCTACAATTAACCTAAACTGAGTGTCAATTTGCTCCATACACAAAATTGAATGTTGAAATCTACAATCAATATAAACTCTTCTAAAAGAGTTGAGAAACCTTTGTACCTCCTCCTGAATAGAGTTGCAGAATCCTTTGTACCTCCTCACGAAATGAAACGACGCAGCTAAATCTCTTAATTAATTGATCAGGACGATTACGAAACTTTCTTTCAAGATCTCTTAATTAATTGCCTCAGCATCTACCTGAGGATGGTCCTGAACATATGTTGATAGAATTGATGTCCCTTCTTTTGATAGTGAGATTTTTAGATATTTCCGGAATCTGTAATGGACATAAGGATGCTGGCATGGTATAGTTAGATTTTTAGATATTTTAGGAATTTGTAATGGACATAAAGGATGTTGGCATGGTTTATATAATGATAAATTTATATTTTTGTTTTTATTGAGTTTATGGTTGAGTCTATTATGTAAGTTGAGAGATTTATTTTGTTATTACTTTTACATATTACTGATTAATTGTTTTTTTGTTTTTTTAAAGCTTAGTAGTATTTTTCAGAAACATCACTCCTATAAAAAAAAAATATTTAAAATGAAAAAAGATCACATATTCAAAATATTGAAATTACTTTCAAACCAAACTATATTACTCCAAGCTCTACAGTATGGGTAGGAACTTGTCCTTGCTTCTTTGTCTGTAAAAATTTTCAATCTCCGTGACAGATAAAAACGACACGTTTTCATTTTCTTTTTATCATTATTACACACTGCAGGGATTAATATTAAAGATATACTGGCATAGGGGACTATTTTTTTTCAGCAAGAAAAATGCCCGGTATATATTGATGTACCAGCATAATGTTCAAAAAAATTTCATAATGTGTCTGAAATATACACTCTTCTAAATCAACAAAACTTTGTATAATTAACCATATTATATAAACAAATGTTTCATATTACATAAACAAATGTTTCAATGTGTCAAATTGATAATTAGGGGATTAATATACAAGTGTAAAGATATACTGGCATACAGCAAGCTTGCTAGTAGTAAAGAAAACGTAATAATTAAAATTGAAAGTTGGACATTGAGTTTGTCAGAGAGAAGTGACAGTCAAACTCCAAGATAGTAAAGATTGATAGTCGCATTTCGATATTTTCTTTTATGGGTTTAAGATACGGTGTAAAGATAGAGTAACATATAATTAGGTGCATATTTGTTATACTGTTTTTTGTTTTTTTGTTTAAAGATTTGTTATAGTTTTTTACTTTCAATTTTCATAGGTTATAGCCCAGTGAAGTAACTAGCTTTGAAATCAGAATCGAGAACTATAGTATAGAATTTTTTGTTCTTGTTTTCCAAGTTGTTTGAATTTCATTTTAGGTTGGATTGGTGGTTTGAGGAACTATTACTTATAAATTTGTGGTTTGAGAAACAGTTATTCATAAGTATTGAAGATATCAAAATCACACTTTATTTTGGATATTTTTGCATTAAATTCATATTAAAGAATGACTTAATAGTACACTCCATCATCCTTCTTATAAACTATATTCTTTATGGCCAATTTTATCTAGCATATAATGGTTGATTCTAGTTACCTCTAACAAATATAGTATATGATGAATATGCAATATATGAATTATGAATATTGATTATCTCTAGTTATTCTGGTTTTGGGTTCTTTTTTTCTTTCTCTAATTTGCATTGTCTCGCGACCGACTTTAAAATTGGATAATAATAATATATATAAGATAATTTTTACATTATATGTTTGATTTTTGATTAAAGTGAAGTTAGTTCAATAATGTTGATACAAATAGAAAAATACATTAATTTATAATATTAATATACAATAACAACAAAATAAATTATAGATTTTTGCTGTTTTTCTTTCTAATCAGTTTTAAGAAGATTTATTATTTCCAACACAAAAGTAAATTATAATAATTCTAGCTTTTAAATAAGCTATATAATTTTAATATTTTTTTGGCCAATCTTATCTTCATTATAAATTTCTTTCTTACCCTAATTACAAATATCTTTATAAGGAAATCCAACCTTGGTTATAAATCTCTTTCTTACTGTAGTTAGAAATCTCTTTTTAGGGAAATCCTACCATGACAATAAATCTATTTCTTTGTATAATTAGAACATTCATATTTATCCAAGGATATTTTCATGCAACTTTGTTGAATAAATTTGACTTTCAATATATATATATATTTTTCTGTATCTTCTATTGTTTTCTGAAAAGTGTTATTCAATAACATTATTGTGAAATTTGACCTATATTAATGATACACCAAGCTTATATTTATTGTGAAATTTGATTTCTTTTTCAAACAAAAAAAACCAATTTTCCTAGTATATAGAATATGCATTACATAAAACATAATTTTAAATAAGTTTACACTAGGTCCTATACACTTGCTATTTATATATAGTTATAGGGATTGAATTTACATCAAATCAAATATTCTTAGTAGTTCTTATAAATCAAAATTTGAGATTTATATCATATAAATTTGAATTATGATATTAGCTTATCATAATAATACAAAGGTTATTTATAAGTCAAAAATATTAATAATAAACTAGGATTGAATGTACCCTGACATATTATTTTAAATGTATACATGTTTAAGTTATATATTAATTTTTTTATAATTAATAATAAAAATAATAATTTAAAATATAGTTATATTTAATTAAATTTTATGTTTTTTTATTTATTTATAATTTTAACAATGTGAGATATATTATCAATCAAGTATTTTTTTTTTGGTTTATAAATTTAATAGCGCCTTACCATTTTCTATTTATCAATCAAGTATTTTAATTTTTATAAACATTTATCAATTCAGTTAGTTAATTAATACATAACTTATCTTTTTCATTTTAGTTTTAGATTTGTGTTCTCTTAATAACAAAGTTATATTCTTAACTATAAAATCTATTTAATTTTTTTAGTAATATCTTTAACTCAATATTAATGAAAAATATAAAATAAAAAAATAATTCTTTAAAATGTATAAAACTTCTTCCAACTCAATGTTAAAGAGTTGTTAAAGTTGAAGGGAAACTGAAAAACCAATAAATAATCTTTTAATATGGTGAAGCTATGCTTATATTTTCAATCACCAATTACATAATAAACTAAGTGTAAATAAAAATATTTAATAATATATTTTGATTTATTGAAATGTAAATTTCTAAATTTATAATAATATAATTTGAATTATTATTAAAATATTTATATATTTAACAATATTTTATGTTGATTGTTTTTATTTATATTTAGATAGTTATATATACCTAATATTTATTATATATATATATATATATATATATATATATATATATATATATATATATATATTTATTTATTTATTTATTTTTTAAGTTGTTTGTGATTTTCCAAATTTTTCTTGAAATATATTACATGAGCTTTTAGATAATTGGATTTTTTAGTATGTCTTCTCTTGCAACACAAGACACAAGCACCTTTTGTAAAGTTTGATCCTAAATCACTGTAATGAAACTTAACAATATTTATTATTATATAGTTTCCCTTGGAAAGTATCTAAATTTAAAAATAATAAAATAACTATACACTAATAATAATAGAGTGTCTAATTTAATAATTACTTTAAAATAATAAAATTTAATATCAGTTACATTTAAAATGATTTAAAATATGTTTTATTTTCTTATCTACCAAAATTCAATACTAAAGAGATATTATTGACTTGAAAATTAAAATAATATCAAATACACATCATTAGAATAAAAATGATTTGAAGTATGACATTTTTCGGATTCAATTTCAATTACACATTAATAATTAAAATGGTTTGGAGTAAGCCTCTTTTCCCATTCAATTTCAAAGAAAATATTTAGCCAAATAAGACTCGAAAAATAAACATCTTTTATTTTTCCCCAAAAAAATCACATGTTAACACATTCCAATAAGACTAGATTAAAAAGTAAATGACTTGAACAAAAGGTCACACACAGGTACATAAATTTCCTATTTGTTTTTTGCTTTTGGGCAACATGCTGTTGATTTTTCAAAACTGGAAAAAGTTCATATATTTTCTATACCCGGGAAAAGGATTCATTTATCTATTTTCGACCACGTAAAAAGATCAAATTTAATGCATCATAAATTATAAAAATATATCTCACAATAAAGTCACATGCAGGCAGAACAGAACATTGGTTGATGGATATTGCGTCAATAATTGAAGATCCTCTGTACGTATGAGTGGATACATATATTTGTTGTATTGTACGTTATTTCACGTACCATTATCACAGATTAATAACTTCATGGTCTCTGAGAATTTGAAGTTATAATCTAACCGTAAATGTAATGTATAATACTGGTATATAATGAGAAGGGAAATGCCTATCAATTATACAGACTTTCTCTTTTTCTATGGTGCTTATTGCAGTCAGATATCATATGCACATACATTGTTTATGGTCCTGGTATATCAAGATCTTGCTAGTTGTATTTATGCTAGCGAAATTTTGATATATAACTAGTGATTTTGAAGATTGGTATTTAAGGAAAGTCTGTATAATAGATAAACTATTCTCACAGATAATTTTAGTTTTTTTGGTCTTTATTGCTAGATATCATATTGGTTTTGGTAAATCAAGATTTCTAGTTGTATATTTTTATAGATAATTTTTAATTTTTTTTTGGTGTTTAGTGTTAGATATCATATTGGCTTTGGTACATCAAGATTTCTAGTTGTATTTATGCTAACGAAATCTTGATATATATAACTAGTGATTTTGAAAACTAATATTTAAGCCTGTATAGAGGTTGGTATAAAGATATCAGGGGCTTGGTTAAGTCATTGGGAGATGGACGAAAATGTTGTATTGTAAAATATTAATTACATTAAAAATATTGTTACTTCTAAGTTTAAAGAGAAAATGCTGAGAAAGATTTAGAGGCTAAAAGAAAATTAAAATATTATAAGGAGGTCATCAACCCTACTCTAGAAGATAAAAATATAGCTAAAATAAGAACTAACTCTCCATAGTGAAACAAGTAGTTGGGCAGTTCCTAAAACACCATGGGTGAAAAGGATCTGCTATCTCTATGAGAATATGAACATTAAGGATGAAAATCACTTCCTCTTAAGTTTCATAATCTTTGTAGCAATAGTAGGAATCTTCCTAGCCTTTTAACATGTCAGATTGCTTCTCTCTAAACTCTTTAACCATAGAAATACAACAAACTAATGATTAGTTTTTTTAAGTCTGATAAACTAAAGTTTGATCTCAATTAACCTTAGCCACCACCATCATCAAGATAAACTATTTTCATAATTAATTATATTCATAAAATACTTGTTAATCTTGTTGACTTGATGTGCAGAAAATTCTAAATGTCGTGAGAGTAAAGAAAGTGGAATTTGATCTCTCAGACAAACGCCATGGAGGATTCCAAAACCCTACAGAAAAAAATAATGGCATTACCGGTCAACCATTCGTCCAAAAGCTGCACAACGTCCCATCCGGGCCGAATCCAATAGGCAACTTTGATCCAGAGGCGCATATTAATGGGATCAGTGCTCCTCCTCGCCAGTAATCTCACTTCGCCTAATAGCAGTAAATATTCAGGAAAGAATGGAAATAGGGTACAGTGTTCACATGTACTGGAAACGTCGCTTGGAAAAAGAATCGAAGCAGATTTTATACAGGAGAGAAAAAAACAAAAAGAAGCCGCCCAAACTCTGAGTTAATAGTTTTTCAAACTGGCAGATACTTAGCCAAATGTTTTTTTTTTATAAATGAGAGACTGTTTTGTATTATGCAACTAAGAATCTTACTGGTTTCATGTAGCTACAGAACACCCAAAATATGGTTGGTCTACGTCTATATCAATAATTCATTACCAAAATGGTAATGTCAATTTATGATGTGACAGTCTTTAAATTATTAAAGGACTCTTATACATTTAAATAAACAATTTTGAGAGAAAAATCTCTTTCATATATCTATTTATTTTTAAATAAAAATAAAAAAACCCAATTAATATAATTGAGCCATCCAGCAGTTGGAAAATAATTTCTAAATTTTATTTATGAAGGTCTTCAATAAAGAATTTATAATCAGCGCACTTGAAATAATATGTTGATAGTTTGAAAAGAAGCAGTTTTCTCTATTGCTAAACTTTTCCAAGTCTTCACTCATTAATATATTGGTTTATCATTCAAAAATAAATAAATTTTTATTAGACAAAAATAACAAAATTAATTTTAGAGTTTATATATAATCAAAAGTGGCAGGAATTTGGGCAATTTTTTTTTAAGAAATGTTGGAGTAGCCGTGTTTGAATCTTGTTTTTTTGTAGTGGAAATAAATTCAGCACCATAAAAAAACACCTAAAACATTGAAGTTTATTAGCTATAACGTGGATTTACAAAAATCCCTGCTAAATTTTCTTAAAATCTTATCTAAATTTCCATAATACAAAAAAGAGTCTAATTAAACTATATATATAAAATTTAAAATTAAATAAATATTTACTTTCATAAAATTTTAATTTTATTTATATTTTCTTGCTTTTTATGTACATTTCCCAATTTAAATTTGTGAAATTATTCACTAATCTTTGAATTGATACAAGTTTATTGTATACAACTGCACTTCTATACTTGAAAACTCGCATTTTTAGGTTTCAATCGATTTATCCATGTGATTTGTCAACTAAGGTTAACTTTATAATTGTTGGTGTTCTTTTTATGTATAAATAGTAAAATGGAAAATCAATTGAAAATTAATGTAAAAGTGAATTTATTTCCTAAATATATGTGTGTTTATGTGAATGTGATTAATGTAATTGGTAATTGGAGTATTTCCATGTTCCCATGGCATGGGTTGATTTTGTTAATTATCATAAGTTACCTGCAATAAGGTTGCTCTTAATATAAATATAGGTTAATAAGGGATCAAATTAATGGCTTTAGAATATTTTACATAACATTTTTATATGTTTTGCTAACTGAACTATAGGTAGGCTATATTAAAGTGTGATGTACGAATATAATACTTGCATCATGTATAATATGGTAGATGATTTTTTTCAGCAAAATATAATTATATTAGTTCTAATAGTTGTACATATTGCCATGTGAGAATGATAGTTTCAAGACTATGCAAGGGAGAAACAAAATTTTGATCTTACTTGTACATTTATTCAAACCAAGGTTTGGCATCCTGATTTTCCTTTCATTAGAGGATGATGCAAACTTGAATATCCACTTTTTTCAATAAAACTTCTTGTTATAGAGATGATTGCCACCATAACGCAATGGCTGGCCTAACCATTCGACTCATTCTTTATATGGAGGAATAAGAATTGATGAGAGTATTAAAACAATGTTTTCATTCTTTTGATGAGGGAGTTAACCTTGATTCCCCCTCTCAACACTTTCCAAGTCATAGAATTTATGATTAGCATCGAGTTTCCCATAGCTATACAGATTCCAAAGCTTCTTCATTAGCTATGGATTTGAGGTCCTGCCATAATGTGTAGGTTTCGACAAGATTATTTGACACATTACCTAGTCTGTAATATAATGGACAACTTTGTTTCCAATGGGATCGTGAAGACTCACACCTCCACCTACCACCCCTATATTATTTTTGGAGGTTTAATCAAAGAAAAGGAAATATGAATGTTGATGTAGTTTTGAAGCCTTAAATTGACCAAGTCATTTCTTGATTGAGAAGTCTAAATCAACCAAGAAGGCTTGAATTGAAGATCCCAAGGAATTGATTTTGACTTGGTTTAACCAAATTTCCTCCAACTTGTCCATAGTATTAGTTTTTTTGAGAGATATAAATTACAAATGTTTAGAAATAAGTGCTATGGCCTTTGAATCAATCTAAGTTAGCGTACTTACCTCATTTCTAAAAAATTATTTATTTATAGCAACATAGATTTGCTAGCAAATAAATTTTAGCAAAGACTCCCAAATCTCTTGAATGAGGGTGATTTGGTTTGGATCATTATATTATTTTTTATCCATCTCCATGCTTTTAGAGTGTAAAAAATTAGAGGAATCAACTCACATGGCCATTTTTACCCGTGGTTCCCATTTTAGAGAATTAGGGTTTGAAACCTTCTAGATGTAGGCTCAAGAATAAAAGGAATTTTTTTGGGCTCCAAAAACTCTCACTTCTGTAGGACCCCTTGGCGTTTTTATACACTTAGATCCCTTTCCAAAAATACAAGACAGACATCGATCGGAGTCCATATGCAAAATTTATGCCACTTGAAAGTTGACCTTCCTATTTGACCACCATTGTTTGAGAGAATACCATGCATGGAAGTTTTTAAGGATGTAAATTTATTTTAAAGTTTCAAAATTTTGGCCAATCTTACTATTCCCTAATATGAAAACTATAAAATGTTTGACGATATGTTTGTAAAAATATTCAAATTTCTAATAATTTCATATAGTCTCTATAAAAATTTGGCAATTTTTAAGGTAAAATAATTTTATACTATTAAATTTGGGTGAATAATTTTTTGAAAAAAACATGGAAATTTGCGAATATTTTTTTTGGAAAAAGCATGAAAAATTGGCCCACTTACGAGTATTAGCCCCTAAAAATTTCCCTACCATGTCATCCCCCATATCTGATGCAGTAGTTTCTGTTCACATGGGGACTATGAAGAAGACTTTATAAGGGCCAAAGTTGTAAATCTAGTTGAGAGTTGAAGAAGTTAAACTTGACCCCTAGTTGGCTATCAGGTATGTTATAATTGAGCCACTAGGAGGAGAAGGGGTTCCATTCATTTCGATTGTATCTTTTTCCACTACAGAGTAAAACATCTTGCGAGTGGGAGTGAGACAAAATAACATAAGGGGTTTAATATATATAGTAGACTATCGGGCTAGAAGTCTCATGTAACTCCACAAAGAGTTCCTTATCCTTTCTACTTGCCTTATTTTCATTCCAAAGAAAGAGATATGAGAGTAGCCTCACCTTCCAAATAAGTTTTCACCCATAAGGGTTTCCTAAAGCATATTCTGTGTTCATTGTGGTTGGCGTGTGATTGCATTTTATTGTTTTTAATTTTCCTCATTTTATCTATTACAAGTATATGCAAGAAACTATGATTAATAAATCTGAAATCTAAGAAAATTAACCCTCATATAATATATTTTAGTCTATTTTATCAAATATGTTGGGATGAATTTTCAAGTGGAATATCAATGAAATTTTATGAATTAGAGGGCTTATCCTTAAATGTTTTATAGTATGGTTTTTCCATTGCTAAAGAAAACATCCAAAAAAATGGTCATTTGATTCAATGAAATAGATCCATGTTTGTATATGATAGACCTATTTTGTGAAGTCACAATGGAGGAACACATGGGAAAAAAAGTCTTCACTTTGTTTGCAGAGAACACATTCTGAAGGGCCAATTACTATTTTTTCTCTTAAAATTTTTGCAGTTAGTTTGTTTCCATGGGCTAATATCCAAAATGATAGATTTATTTTTGGAAGACTATCATTATTTCATATTGTTTCCACTTGATATATCATGATGGATGTTGAGTTTATTCCATGAGAGAATGATATTTGTGACCAAAAATACAGAAGGAACATCCACATATATTTGAATCTTTTTAAGATTTGTTTTGAGGAGCACAACTAACAATTGACAATGAAAGGACTAAGGCTAAGGGTATTAGAGGGGTTGGGGGGTCACCCATATTCCATGAATGCTAAAAACTAACTCAATTGTCACATTTTTAATTGTCATAGAGGGAGAGTTTCCCTTGAGCATACAACTAGGCATTTAGAGGGGAAAATCAATTATATTCTTGAGTTTCTCTCTAGCCTTAATACTTGCATCCAAAATATTTATATATTTACCATTCCTTAGTATCCAAGTAAGCTTCTACTGAATGAAAAATTTGGTTTATTTTAGAAGATTGAATATTGAAGAGCCTTTTTTTTTTTTTCATTATTAGATCCATAATTTTGGGCCTTGCACCTCTAAAATATTTCCTCCACAGAGTTTGTTTCCACTAGATCAATTTTCTCTTTATGGGCCTCCACATGAGTTTTGCACCAATAAATTCATTCCTCAATGCAATATCCCTTATTCCAAGTCATCCCCTACCTTTTTCATTCCCAAAAATTTTCTAATTAATAAGATGATACTTCTTTCGAGTGTATTAGCCCCCATGAGGCATCCACTTAGTTAAATTTTTTCATAACATATATGTTCATCAGATATTAAATAATACTTCTAATTTCATTAGATATTGATAAAAGCCTCCCAGAATCCATTTATCGAGCCCACTACCAATACATATTTCTAATAAAAAATAACCCTTATTTTTTATAGATATCTATTATTTTTACCAAAAGCCACTTTTTAATACCCCCTTATGTCATATCCCACCCGCAGCCCCCCCCCCCCCCCCCCCTTCTTCCCTTCAACCACAATACCTACAATATATTGACTCTATTTTTCACAACCCCTTTATGAATTAATGTGATAAGATAAATTTCAACAAGCTGAATCCCCCATATTATCTCCCTTTCCATAGAAATTTTCTAATGTGTAAGGATATCTAGTCATAATACCTTGAGAAGCTAGAAGAGATAAAAATTGATAGATAGGTAGTTTTGATCATGCATACTTAATTAATATGAATCATCTAGCTGGATTAAGCCATTGGGAACCATTTTTAAAATTTAAATATATACTTATTAAGAATATTAGGCTTGTGAACATGACCTCTTTATACAATTTGGAATTCCCAGATATCATATTCAAGACTAATATTTTGCAATAGAAAATTGGAAAACATAGGTGATAGCATGGATTATCAGAGAGGAGGCATTTTGGCTAAATATTTGCCACTTTTGGTGGTTAATATATCCTACCAAAGCATCTAAATAAGCATCTATATTATAAGAGAAATGAGAGGCTAAGGATAGAAAATACCCGCTCAACAACAAAGCATTGTTAGCAAATTAAGAATAATTTATGCTTTTGATGCCTCTAATAATTTTAATATATGGGATATTTCCAACAATTCTCTCCACCACCAATTTCCTACTGAGTGATTCTACCATGATAATATAAACTAGAGGAGAAATAGTTCATCCATGTTTTAGTCCTATACTACTTCAAAAAAATGAGGTGGGTCATTCGTTGACCAGAGGAAATATCTAAGGAGCGAGGTTATCCATTTAATACAACTTTATATTAAACCGAATTGACTCATTTCCTTGAAAATAAATGAGTTTTTCACATAATCAAATGCATTTTCCAATTTTCCATATCTAATTTGATATTCATCCCTTTTTCCTTTGTGGTATAACTAGAGTGGAGAGCATCCTATACTAGAACACTATTGTTAATAATATGCCTAGAATGAATTGAGAACCCTTGGTTGGATGAAATGATATTAGCAAGGAGAGGTTTTAGGTTAGGGGAAATTATTTTCATCACAATTTTATAGGAGGAATCACAAAGAGAAATAGGGAATTATTTAGAGAAAGAAGAGGGGTTTTCTTCCTTAGGGATAAAATCTAAAAAAGATTAATTGGTGCATATTCTTAGTTCAGAGGACCCATGGGCATAAGGAAGCATTCATTTTAAATAATTTTTTATTACACCCCAAAAATATTTATAAAAAGATAGGGAAAATTGGTATGGCCCTAGGGATTTGTCTAGATCTAGATACCATATTGCTAATTTTATATCCTTTTCCTTAATCAACCGTTCTATATTCATATTTTCTTCTCTTGGTATTAGGATCAATATATTTGAAAGGATATCATCTAAGATCGATTATGTTGCTTCATCTTGTTGTGTAATAAGAGTTTTGAAATGATTTTTATTTGTCACTTTAAGTACATGGAAATTTGAGATTTTGATGTTTTCTTAAATTGTGATTTCTTTGACATTATTCCTTGATTGAGAGTCTTTAGCTTGTTTGTGAAAGAAATTTATATTCCTATATTTAGCATTAAGACATAGGATTCTAATTTTCACATGCCAATTCTCCTCCACTAGTTTGAGCACTCGATGAAATTATTTTTTCAAGGTGGGTTTACTCAAGGTGATTCCTAAATATCAGGGTTGATTCTATCTCCATTTTCCAATATTGAAACTTTACTATGATTTTCTATTTTTCCACATGGGGTGGAAATAAATTTTTTTATTTTTTAATTTTTTATTTTTTTTATTCTTTTTAATTTAATTTAATTTTTTATTCTTTTATTTATTTATTTCTTTTTTTTTTTTCAGAAATTTAAGATTCTTGTTAACCATAATGATCTTCTATTCCTATATGTAAGTGGAAATGTCAAGAACCTAAGTGTTCCAATTTTTTTTAAACATTGTCGATGACTTTTATAGGATTTAAACCATAATGGGTTGTATATTTTAGACTCTTATGGGCCACTAAGATTCAAAATGAAGGGGTTCCTCTTAGGCCAATTGTCAATACCATTGGATACACCACTTATGAATTAGCCAAACATGTTGTAAAGATCCTTAAACCACTTGTTGGAAACATCAACTCTTTTACTAAATATTCCAATGAATTTATAAAATTTATTAAAAATGAGAGAGTTTATCCAAATGAAATCTTAGTAAGTTTTGATGTGTTATCCTTGTTTACCAAAATTCCTTTAGAAGAATCCATATCAGTTATTAAGGATTTTTCTGACCCGGAAACAACGACTCTAGTTGGGATCTATCCGTGTTCCACATTGTCTAGTTTTCAAGGAAACTATTATGAGCATATCTCTGGAGTTGTAGTGGGATCACCACTCTCACCATTTTTTGCAAACTTATACATGGATAGCTTCGAAAAGAAAGCCCTAGAATCCTACCCTTTAAATACAACCATGTGGAAAATATTTTTTAATGAGATGAATATAAAATGGACCCATGGTAAAACTGAGCATGAAATTTTTTTCAATATAGGATACAAGGATAAAGACATTAGAAAGGCTATGAGAAGAGTTGAAGGAAAAATTAGCTCCCAAGGCCCTCAGACTTACAGTGGTAAGGTCTACCTTCCTTACATCTAGGGATTTACTAACAAGATTGCAAGGATTCTAGGTAAGAAATATATTTCAACTCAGTTCACCACAGCTCGAACAATCGAGAAAAGAATGAAATCTATGAAAGATAGTATTGATCATCATCATCTTAAAGGAGTCTAAAAACTTGATTGTTCATGTGGCATAGATTATATTGGGGAAATGAGATGATATTTTCAAATGAGACTAAAAGAGCATGCAACTAATATTAAAAATGAACGATCAAAAACTTCAACCCTTATGGAAAACTCCTGGAAAATTAAGCACCATATATTCTCGGAGAATAGTAGAATCATCGCTAGAGAAAACCACAATAAAAAGAGGAAAATCAGGGAAACCTTGGAAATAATAAAACATCCATATAATCTCAACAAGGATGGTGGTATCAAGATAAGTGGCAATTGGTTTCTTATAATTTGATGAATATGTTCTTCTAGTTCTTCTTGTTCTTAGGTACAACTCTCATGTATGACTCTCTCCCCCTAGCTTCTTTTCATATAATAATATTAATTTATTAATTTTAATATACATTAATCATAATAATAATATGTAACATTGTTTATTATAATTAATATAAATTAATCATAACTATATAATGGATTCAGATCTCGGAATATGGTGACAGTCGAATAAGGGCCAAGATCCAACATCCGGTAGAATTTGGAAGCTAGCAATCACAGAAGCGAGCATGGAGAGGCGAGGAGTTAGGGCTTGTAGGTCATGGGGCTATGGTTGTGTGGAAATGACTCATCAAAGGCATGCACCAGAGAATAATGGTAGATCGATCCACTTTGATTCGGATCTCAGGGGATGGAGGTGGTCGAATAAGGCCAGGATATGGCATCCTGCAGATGCTGGAAGCTAGAAGTCATAAAAGTGACTTCTCTGAGAGCCTGGAAAAAGCATTTTAATGGCAGGGGAGGGGAAAAGGAAGTCTTTATCTGTGGACATACGACAGAGACAAGGAATGGTGTACTAGGGGCATTGTGGTTGGATCTCAATAGAGAGACGACAACAAAGACCCCAGTTATAGGCAACAGCTTGGAGGTATGTTCTTTGTGTTGAGGGTCTACAAGGCACTGAGGGATTACAGAGGGGACACTCTCTTTGCCATCTTAGTCTATCGAGCTACTCCAGGAATGCCCACAATGGGTAAAACTATCCTTGATCTTTGAATTTATTGCATGATGCTCTTTTTTTATTGATTACATCTGGATATATGAAGACTGTGGTTCCCTTCTCTTGATGAGGGAAGCGTGGGGGGTAAAGCCTCACCGGTTACCTCTGCGGAATAGACTAAGGGAATGGGGTGAGGTTAGACCCACCTGTGGGCTCTCCTCATTTCTCATCTTCATGCCCCCTAGACAAAGTGTTTGATCCGCTGGTGGGATTAGCGCTAAAAACTACAACACAAACAGACGAGTAGGGGACTATACCCCCAAAACTAGTTTTCAGATTTTTATTAAAAACATAGATGGGAAATCAAGAAGACTCTGGGTGTAGGATGTGGATTTGGTCACAAACCTAAAGTACAAGATCCAAGTTTCAACTAGTATCCTAGCTACAAAATAAAGCCTGATATATTCAGGGAAATTACTATAGGAAGAAGGCCAATTAAAAGAATACCACATCCAGAAGAATTATTCCATTGTCCTGAATTTAAGACTAAAAGGTGGAACTCCAGGAGGAAAAACATCCACTAGAGCCAAACATAATATAACAACCGGACCCATGAGGGGAGCCAACACTACCAAAGATGGCTCCTTAAATGGTGTCTCGTACAAGAACATTTTGTAGGGGAAAAATGCAACAAAAACAACTTCCGAACCAACAGAGAATACTCCAAAACCATACATTGTGGAGCAACTGAATTGCATGCTAGAACTGAATATTAATGCATTAGAGATCGATGAACATCACTCCAAATTCGAATCACATGCAATAATTTGCAGATTTAACTATTTTTGGCCCAAACCAATGGATCCTTTCCATTAGATATTCACCAATTGGACTATGGATTGTGATATCCATCTTTGCACCAAGGGGTATTTTATTGTCAATTTCTCCTCTCCAGAAACCATATATATCATTCTCATGGTGGCACCATGGTTTTGGGGTTCTACCAGACTCTTTATCACACCTTGGTTCGCTGATTTTGATGCAAATACGATGGATATAACTAGAATGTCAGTTTGGGTACGACTATATAATCTCACACTTCATTTTTGGAATGAGAAGGTACTAGAAGGCATTGGAAATAATATAGGGAGATACATAAAAGTATACATCCAACGCCTGGAGGAGAGAATATTCAATTTCACAAGAGTCTATGTTGAAGTGGACCTCAGCAAAGGGTTTCTTGAAAGTATGCATTTGATCCATCACCAAAAAAAATGGCAGCAACACCTTGATTATGAAAATACTGCATTTAGATGCAAAATATGTAGGAAAACTGGTCATTTACAAAACAAATGTCCGTATGGTAGAAGAGAAAACAGAAAAATAAGAAGACATGGAAATCTTCAAAAGGATGGAAATTCCCCTTAGGTGGACCATAGCAAGAAACAAAAGAAGAAGGGGATATACCCATTCAGAATGAAATAAATTATGCTGCAACAAACCGTGGGGTTCTAAATCATGAAGCAGAAGATCCAATTGGATCAAACATGATGCCTCAGCCGAAAAAAAGCATGGTGGATCCTTCGACAGCTGGGGATCGGTTTGATATAAGCTCAAGAGTGAATAAAAGATTGCATGTGTCTGAAATATCATATTCCGAGAAATAAAACCATGAGGATCAATGAGCTGGCCTTGGTTCGTTCTTCCCTACATTCAGGGACTTAGCAGATCATTCAAAAGAGAGAAGGCAAGCGTGAAAAGCCCAGCCCTGCTGGAAATATGTAAATATTTGGGTAGCTTAACTACATTTTGTGCTTGAGCACACGTTCCCATTGGGCATCTTGAATGCTTAATTGCATCTGCAAAATGTAACTTTTCATTAATTATTAATAGAAAGTTGTTGAATTTTTCCTCGGGAAAAAAAGAAAAAACTTCATCATAACTATAATATGTTATATTATATTAATTATTTAATATGATATAATTAATATTTATTATCGTAATTATATAATATAATATAATATAATACAATATAATATAGTATAATATGCTCGTATTAATATATTTTCATTAATTACTATAATACTACACCATTTAAATATACATTAATTATTATATAATTGAATTAGTATTATATATATATTAGGTTTCGTTAATATTTATTATGATTATAAGGTTTATATTTTTATTAATTATATTTTATTAGATGACTTTAAAGGTTTTATTTATTTATTTATTATTTATTCCTCCACCATGCCTCATCTTTATTCAATCTTTGTCATGAATTTTTTACATAAATCAAACCTACAGATAAGTATGCTTTCCCTAAGTGTGGTGGTAGCACTTAGAACAATAGAAAGAAAGAGATTTGACCTTTTCCTTAAAATGAATAGATAAGGGAAGAAAAACTACTTGTAATCTGTTTGCTTTTCCTCGCCTCCCTTTGTCGATTTCATCGCTCTCAATCAAACTGAACTCGCTTGATTGGTACCTGCAATGTAAAAAATAAGACAGAAAATGACATAAAGGAAAATGATCTATTCATGTTAAACAAATTGAATCGATTACATTTGTAAATACACTTATAAAATCATTGACACATGCATTAGTAAAGGAACATGAGTCTTTATTATGAGGTAGAAGGAGAAGTTACAACCAGTTGGATCAACTTGATGTCACTCACTCTAGATTTAGTGCCATCCTCATCACACCAGCATAATCACTACAATAGTATAAAATTACATGTAGACAACACCTCCAAGAGCTGTGATCCCATTTCATAACTCTACTTAATACAAATTCTTGCTCTCTTTTGCACTAGGATCAGTGCTCTATTTATAAGTAGAAGAAGGTAGTTTGACATAAATGAATCATTGAATGGATTTTAAAATGGATGAATAGGTTTCCTTGTTCACGAGAATAGGAGGATAAGAGGCTTAATGGCTTCATGGTGTCCATATTCAAAGCTATCAGATGAGGTGAAAGCTGGAACAACTTCTAGAAGCCACTAGAGGTTGGGAAGATTCCAAGAATCCAATAAAAAATTCACTCCCAGTCTACCAACACACCTTAAAGTGGGCCTATATCCTTTACAACGAAGCCTTTGCAGAGTAGTTACTGTTGTCTAGCGGTGCATTGATGTCTCAATGGGGCACTTCAACTGGCATCTAAGCAGTGAAACTTTCATGAAGGAAAACCATCAATGGGATGACTTGTTTAGGGCATGTAGAAACTAATTTAGAGTATGATAGACCCTAATGGATATTGATCTATGTTTTTGGATGATGCCCAAATTGACCTGTAATAGCTTCCCCCTAAAGCATGAAGTAAAAAATGATAATGTTGATTGTTTTGATTTACGATGTGATGAGTAGGATTTGAAGCAGATGATGATCTGCATCAATTACAATACATTACATCATGATATCTTTTCATCTTGGACATGAGTTGCTGAGGGAGGAATTCCCATACTCAGCACATAAACTATCATAACATCATAAAGTCGTCTACATATACCCATGATAGGATGACCATCTGTTTAATGACCATCGTACAAATTATTTGGTACTACCCCTGAAATCACAGCCTGGATGGATGAAACTAGATTCGAGTTCTTCTATCTCGTTCACTTGATCACTTAAGTATGAGTCTAACCATGCGAATATGTGATCTAAAGTCGAACATGGGAAGAAACCGTCAAATTACTATCCAATGATGTAAGTCGTTAACAGACGCGAGAGAAACCACTGTTGATGATAATGGCTCTCAATGTACTGTGGTGCATTCTACGTGGTGTGAATAGATGATTTGATGTCGAACACCATACAAAGTATTTCGGTCGAAGGCCTGTGATGTCAACCTATTACTAGAAGTGAGAAACCTATCGTTGATGTAAGCAAGCTCCAAGGTACTGAAAGGTTCTTTCTAAGTCAACTTTCTGGATGATGAGCTAATGTCGACAAGAAGTAACTCGTCATAGGAGGTGTTAGGGTCCTATAATAATACAGATCATAATTTTGAATTGGCTATGTTTAATCTTGTAATATTGTACATACCTTTTCTTTCTGCAAATGTTTTCCATATTAAAAAAAAAAAATGAAAAGAGGGTATGTCCTAAAAGAATAATAAAAGGACCAAAAGAAAAAAAGGTAAAAAAATATATAAAATGTGAACCCCACAAAAAAAACAAAAATAAATTATGAAAGTGTTGCACATTCAAATGCCACTACTCTTAGTTTACTTTAATTTTGCAAATAAAATTGTTTGCAGCTTGTCCAAAATGCCACAATTCATGATGACCATACAATCTAATCTTGATCATTCATGCCTTTAAATTTTATGTCATGATAGTCAGTGAATAAATATTTGACCAAACCATTTAATCTTGGCAGATCAGTAGTTAGGTAGAGAATAAAAATGAGGTCATAAGTTTAATCTGAGTCATTGAAAGATATAAGGTTAGAAATAAATTAGTTTTCTTATCAAAATAAAATAAAAGGTTCAACAAGCTCAAATGCATCGAATAAAGGAAATAAAAAATGTTAGGATGAATTAAAGGGTAGGTAGAGTGCTTTTCAAAGATTATATAAGCCTCATTATGCTTATCCATGATCAATTTTTTTTTTAAACACCTTCCCCTTCTCCTAATTCCTTTTTCCTCCCTTGGAAACCATTTCCCCTTACAAAAATCCCTTTCCCCTTTGAAAAACTCCCTTTCCCTTGGTAAAACCGCCTTTTCCCCTTTGTGTTTTCAAAAAACAACAAAACCCACTTATTCAAAGTTGTAAAAGCACAAAATAAAATATTAATTGGACCCACTATTAATTTATCCCCCCCCCCACTTAATATAACTCCTGATACACTTTGATTTAACCTCTCGCCTATATATTCCACGACCCACTTTATTATAAACCCTTTGCCTATGAATTACCTGACCCCACCTCTTTGAAAACCTGCAAATCCCATCTACCGCCCGATCACCGTTGATCAAATCAAATGGTCTTCAATCCCTTTTACACTTCCCATTGTTCTAAGTTTAAAACAGAGGGGGGGGGGGGGGGGTGTGAAATGGGTGGTTTCATTCCCTCGCTCCCCTGCCATGCGACACTACCAAATTTTATCACACCCCCCCATTCCCAAATTTCCAAACCATCTTTTGACGTGCGATAGAACATGTGATAAACCACCAAAACCACTTCCAAGGCGTGTGATAAACCACCACGATAAATAGTAAACCACCTGTGCCAAGAGACAAACTGCCAAAGTTCAAAAATAATAAAACCCCTCCCTATACCATTATTTCACTATCTCAGTTGAATTGCGGAAAAGACAAGAAAGCCATTTCCAACCAAGATTAAAGTCCGTTGCTACCTTGGACCCCTTCCACGACCAAATATTCTGTATTACAGGTAATTTTGAGTACCTGAAACCATTAAATAAGCCATTTTATTAATAATTAAACCAAATTGATGGCTTCTCAAAGATTCCAGATTGTAAAACCTTTGCAACCACCACTATTAGATGTCAAATACACTCCTTTGGCCGATAAGGACTTCAAAATTAATGACACTATGACTGATAGCAACCTTTTGGAGCTCCAATACTGGAGCCATGACCAATTTGCTGATCAAGTAGATGCTATTCATCTATGGGATTCTAACCTTCCCAAATATACATTTCCACAAACCTATTAGTTCCCTACACTCATCAAACGGTGCCAAATCATCTATTTTCCCAATGAAAGAGCCATAGTCACCCCTACACAAGAATTCCTATTTACCATCATTTCTCAATCCATCAATTAAATGTTGTAGATTCAACCACAACCAGAGGGAGTGCCTTTCTCCATTGAAACCTTTACTGAGCTTTATGTAAATTTTGACTTCCCTAAAGGTTTCAAATATTTCAAACTTTCCTCCCTCCATCAATAGAAAATCCTAAAAAAAATCCTCCATACTCTGCTACCATGTTTTCAGAAAGAACTAGACAAATTGTGACCATGTTGTCCTGTATTTTAGGATATTTCATTGATGAGAATGTAGATGAATCTATTCTTGGTTTCCTATCCATATTTTGCCTAGGTAAACCTCCAGCTACAACTTTCAATTGTTCCCAATACCTGGCAGATGCCATGCATGATCAACTGATGAAAATGCCAGAAGAAGGAGTGTTCAAATACTCCTTAGTGTTATTCCATTTGTTTATTTATTTTCAATCAGAAAGGTTTGCAGTCAACCTACAAAAACTAGACACAGAGGGTAATCCACAGTCTATTATCTTTTGGACATCCTTGATCAGAAAGGATTCCACTGAATTCAGTTTCAAAGACTTCATTGATTCTTTTGTATATCCAGTGTTTAATATGCTTAGCAGTAGCATTCAGCCTAGAATCAATGAAGAAATCAAAAAGTTTCTACAGTTGTCAGATCATAGAAAAATGGGAGATTGGTATTTATCAGAATCATATAGAAATCAGAGTGTATGGAAGCCAAATATTTTCATACAAGCTTCCCAAATACCTCCCAATGAGGATATTTGTTTTAGAATACATCAGAAAAATCTTGAATTTTGATGAGATCAATTTCCTTTCATCCAAAAAGAAGACCCAATTTAAGATTAATAACCAACTAGGACCTTTTATATGCAATAGTAGGAATGCTGGAATGGAAGCAGAAATATGTCTACAAGATTTAAAGTACAACAATAGTTTAAAATGGTCATATGACCCCTTGGGTGTCATAAATAAATTAAGAGTTAAGTTCAAACTCACCCCATTCATTCATAAATCAAAGCCTGAGATTGAAAAATATTCCAACCAGTCAGAGTGGTTGGAAAATGCTTTACAGGAGGTGGAGAAGTAGCTTGATACTAGTTCCATCATGTTTATTCTAGCCCTGCATAAGAGAAATTAGAAAAGGGCTAGAGAGGAAGGCTTTTATTTAGCAGAAACTACATCTGATACTAAATTCAAGCTTATGTACAAAAAGAAAACAAAAATAAATCTAGTGATAGAGAAAGAAGAGATAGTTGAAACCATTGAAACAGATAATGTTGCCAGAGATGATGCACCTCCAACACTTTCAGAAGAAACACATATACCATCAACCTCCAGTGCACAAATTATTCAAAAGAAAAATAGTGCAGAGGTTTCATCATCCAACAAGTGAGTTGAGAAAGAGAAGGATATCATGGAGAAATACAAAGAGATTAAAATAAAAAATGAAGCATTAAAGCCTGTTACTTATGCACAATACTGGAAGAAAACTCCTAGTGATCAGAGTAGTTTTCTTTCAGCTTTTGACCTCAAAATAAGGAAGATGCAGATGGCATTTTTATTGCCAAAGGTACAAGACCCTAAAACTTCAGAAGATTATAAAAAGATAGCCTTTGAAGTTCTTGCCAAAGATGTGCATCCAATTGACCAGATTGAATTTCACAAATAGGGAGGAGAAATGATTTATTCAAACATGACACATAAAGCTCTAAGTATATAGAAGTTGCAGAACTCTCTAGAAAATATAAAGTCACAGTTAAATCTAGAGAGAGCCTCATCACAAGGAAAATATAACAGGATAAAGTCACTAGAAGATTTGGTAATGGAAACTAGTTATAATCCAAAAGATATCAAAGCAGCAGAAGAACTAATAAAAAAGAAGAATGCAGACATAGATGCACTAAAGAAACAACTACTGAGCATCCAAAAACCAAGGAGGTTTTGGAAACTGATAATAAAAAGGATGAAATGATGAATCTAATCATTCAGTAGACATCTAAACTGGAGGAAATGAAACAAAAATGGATAAACTTGTGCAGGAAAAAAAATTCAGTATGGAAGCAGTTCCCATTACTGCTATTCCTATAGCAACAACATCAACACCTGTGTCTACATCAGCACCAATAACTACAAAAACACCAACAACTACACCAGCACTACCAACAAACCATCCCACTGATGAGGCCAACAAATTGGTCAAAGCAATGGAAGATATGTCAATTCAGACTACATAAATTAACAATCTCAAAGAACAAGTAAATATTTTAGAAGATTGAAATAAATTAGCAGAAGTAATGCAACAAGAAGAAGTACAGAAAAAAAATAGATTGACTGACATAATCCACAAGCTGGAAAAAGAGTTATCACTAAATAGCATTCAGCCCAAGCAAAACAACAATTGTGGGCCAATATCATTAACTCGATTAATGATAATTTGCCTTCTATATAGATCATATTTGAGAAAAATGACTTGGTAAAGGAAGTTGGTGATGCAGTTCAGAATTTCAAAGCCAATATTGGAAAGAAACCAGAGGAAGCCTTTGAAATAATAAAATTCCTATATTCCAAAAAAAAGTATGAATTAGAAGAACTCGAGATAGCTTACAGAACAGTGACTATCTTAGAGGTGAAGAAAGTGATTTCCAAGAGAAATTTGATGATACAACTTGAGGAGAAATGTCAAATTATGGAACTTGCAGTGAACAGGTTTCTAAACAAGTTTGATGTATTGAGACATAAGGGTCTGCCTAATCCTTTAGTAATCAATGATAAACTCATGAGACATGAGGACTATGATAAGAATATGAGGGAAGTAGCCAAAGAAACTTCCAACAGTTCATCAATGAAGGGCGTACCGATACAAAAAGTGCTCCTTCAGACTTTAGAAAAATTCGTTTACCTCTAGCATGAGGTAAATCACCTTTTTGTGAATAAGCCCACATTTGCCAAATATTCAGAGGCAGATGATTTACCGTAAGATGATGATGATCAAGATTCCATATGAAGATACATGGGAAAAATGGTGTGATTTACTATGAAAAATGAAAGAAAATACAGGTGAAAGAACGTACAGATGAAAGAACAAACATACAACAACAAACAAAGAATCAAGAACAGATCTCAGTTAGTTGAAAGGTGTCACTATCTTTTTGCATAAAGATATTTTATTTCCTTGAATAAATCCTAGTCAGTTGACAGGATATTTTTTGTAATAATTTGTATAAATACTTCATCATTTTGAAGTATTAAGGGGTGGATTTCTGAATATTTCCGTAGCTGACTGATCTATTACCCGAGGGTTATTGTACCATTTCCAGTTGACAGGCAGGACAAGTTATAAATAAACTTCTTTATAGGATTCATGTGTTGAGCTATCTCAGTGAAGTATATATTTCAATTGTTCATGTTATATTTCTAAGTATTCCATAAACTTAAATGTGTTCTAAATTTAAATGTTATAACTGGAATTTTACTACAGAATTTGTTTAAACTTTACACTCTAATTTGAATTTTTATACATTTCTATGTTTTCTTCTGATATCCGATTTAGAGAATTCTTAATTTCCCTCTAATCCCGTTTGACTTCTTAATCCTTCCTCATTATCTGGTTTAAGGAATTCTTAATTTATCCTTGATCCCGATTGAAAAAACACTTCACCATTCAGCCTTGAGATTTGATTTTGCTCACCTATCCTGCCCTGTAACACTTTATTTATAGATTAATCTTGTTCTGTTTTCAAAGTATATTGACTTCATAGCCCAATGGAAAATGGAAAAGCACCTATCCATCTAAATCATTAATTCCACCAACAAATCAAAATCGATATAAAACGAGCATACATAACTAGCCTAAAATTTATCAAACAAACAAAGTTAAATCATTAAGAGAGAGCCCTCTCTGAGTTTAGGAAGGCTAGATCCTAATCTCTAAAAGTGGTTGATAGTTACCTTTGATATTTATTTTTAACGCTTATAAAAACTCTTGGAATTTTCAGAGTGATAACATATTAGCGTCCATACTAGGGAAAATCATACCTCAGTTAAAAATAAATCTTAAAGGAAATAATTTTCCTCATTTTTCACAATAGGGTTTTAAAGAGTTGTTTGAAATTATCACAGAAAGTTAAAATTTTGGCTTATAAAATAACATATTATACTAGGGCTCATTCTGATCCATAGCCTGGTACAATTGTTAATGATCCTGATAGAATTTTAAGAAAACCTAAAAAAGTAGAAAGTCTAAGAAGTAGTAGTCAGTTAATCAAAGCAAATTCACTTCCTAAGGAGTTATCAAGCATACAAGATATTCAATTTGATTTATCATTTGAGCATTCTTTATTTCATACCGAATCTAAAAACACAGTCCATGATATTGTAATAGATCTCAATTATACTCAATTTATTGAATCAAAGAAGGATACTATACAACTTGATTTATATCAACAGGTTCTAGATACTTTTGACAAACTTGATGTTTTAACCTCAACTTTGATAAAAGATATAGACAAAGCATATTTTGAACAGTCAGTTGAATTAGCTGCCCTAACTACTGCTACCCCTAAGCACTCTACAACACCTTCAGAAACTATAAATACAGATTTATTTAGTTCCACCTCACCTATAATCTCCACCACAGTGCAGTCCATAAAACCATTCATACCTAAACTTTCTCTCCAACCCAATGTTTCAAGTTCATCTTCAAGCATTCCAAGTTCATCTTCAAGCACCACTACTTTAGCTCCTAGTCAAGCTAAAGTCTTCGCCATGACAACCAGATATGCCCCTTTAGCCTTATAGGCCCCTTTACATGCCATTCCACAAGGTTACCAGAGTAAAAAAATTTAGTTTGATGGTACTGGTAAGTATACTGCTCAACAACATGTAAATAAAATGATAGATTATTTTGAATTACATGAAGTTGATGAAGTAGATGTACAAATGAGATTATTTGCATAAAAAATAGTTTAAATCTTTATCTGCTAACCATATTGTTGATTTAGCTGCTTTCCATCAATTTTTTATGAATAGATGGGAAATAAAGAAAAACCCTTTCCAGATTTTATCTGAATATGAAAACATTAGGACATATCCTAATGAATCTGTTCAGGATTACTGTACTAGGTTTAACAACATTTATAATGCAATTCCAGTGAATATCAGACCTCCACCAGACGTAACTCTAATCAAATTTCCAGATGGTTTTGATGCTGACATGTCCTATTAGTTAAGAGAAAGAAACGCTGCAACTTTAGAACAGATGCAAAGTGATGCAGTTAGTGTAGAAGCTAATTTATTAGCTAGAAGTGCTAGGATGAGGAATGACAGGACAATGACTATTAAGGAAGTACCATCCACTTCAGATGTTAAGATAGATAGTTTAGCTAAAAGTGTAGAAACACTAATGGATATACTAGAGAACATGGAAAGAAACCCTCAGTGGGAAAATCAACAAGGTCCCCAAATTAGAAACCACAACTTTACGAAAAATCCTAATACTGGTAAATCAAGAGAATTTGTACCCGATCAAAAAATTAGACCACCTTTCCAAGAAAATTATGCTAAAATTTCACAACAGAATGAAGAAGACCAGGACACCCAGATAAACTTGATGGGAGTAAACAATGAAAATGTTTTTTTACTAACCCAAGAAGAACAAGAGTTATACATGTTACAACAATTACAATTAGAATATGGAGAGTCCTTTGAATATAAACAAGGCTATGAGTCTTCTATTTACTAAGTTCATAAACAGTATAGCCTTAGAAGCAAAAAGAACACAGAAGTTCCTATTAAGAAATCAGTCCAAACCCAAACTAAGAAAACAATAGAAGCTCCTGTGACCAAAATTCTACAAATTCTTCCTACAGAAACTTAGAAAACTTCTAGCCCAAAGATTGTAGACATAAATCAACTGCTACTCAAATATCAATTTCTACTCAAACTTCAACTGCTACTCAAAATGTTCCAGACAATAAAATTGAAAACAAAACAGTTGACACACAAACTAAATTACCAAATGTTGATAAACGAAACAAAAACACACAAACCACAATTGGTAAAGATGAAATCATTCAATTAGGAAAAACTCAAATGCCATTCAATATCAAAATTGAGATAGCCAAATTGAAAATACTAGTTCCTTTAACAGAGCTGGTGAAAAATGATTCATACAAGGCACAAATTACTGAAACATTAAACATAGGTGAAGGAGAAGATGCTATTAACCTCAATGATGATCAACCTGAGTTATTATCTGGTCCTGAAGTAAATGGCAAACATCAAAAAGGGGGTGTCCCTCCGTTTTACATTAGCTTAAATATTCATGATAAAATCTTACATAATGCTATGTTATATTTAGGAGCATATCATAACTTAATGCCTAAAGAAATCATGGAAAAATTAAACTTAGACATCACCAGACCCTACAAATACCTATTCTCCTCTGATTCTAGTCAAGTCAAATGCCTTGGCCTGATAAAAGACCTATGTGTAACTCTAGTCCAGTGCCCAGCAAAGAGTATTGTTATGGACATAATAGTTTTTTATATCCCTCCCAAATATGGTATGTTATTATCTCACTCATGGGGAGAAAAATTACAGGGATCGCTGCAATTAGACATGTCATATGCTACCATTTCTGTATTTGGTAAAAAAAGGAAAATATATAGAGAAACCTTGATAAAATAAATGGTAAGTATTTCAAAAAGACCACAGGATTATCCTATCTATTCCTTGCATTATGATCTGGACTCATTTATATTATGTAACTCAGACAATGACAAAGATAAAATCACAGTTGTAGAAGAGAAACAAAAAGAAATCGATAGTGAAAATATAACTCATGAATCTATGTGGTATTTAGATTTTTATGGCTCTTTAAATATATTAGAAGCAGGAACTAGAGTATGGATCTATAATTTAGAAAATGATCATTCAGAAGGACATGCTTTTAGATTAAATTTCAAATGCACTAATAACATGGCAGAATACGAAGCATTAGTGCTAGGCCTGCAAATAGTAAGAAACTTTGGAGCTAAGAGAGATTCCATCATCGGAGACTCAGAAATCATCACAAAACAAGTCAAGGGAGAGTACCTTGTTAATAACCCTAGACTTAGCTGTTACAGAGAAACCATCCTAGACTTGATAAATTGTTTTCTTGAGACTGACTTTGCTGTTATTCTAAGAAAGCAGAATATACAAGCACATAGTTTGGCTACTTTTGCCAGCACATGTAGGTTACCATTCCAGCAAAATAATCAGTGCATGGCTAAGGTAAGACATAGTCCAACCATACCTGATGATTTGAAGTATTGGAAAATATTTTCACAAGACTCACAAATTTATGATTTTATGAATTATGAGGGAGAATTTCAGAACTGTAATATAGAAATACACTGGAAATTAGATTATACCATAAATAAAGAGATAGATTTAAATTATGTAAATAATATAGAACCAAATAAATTCACTAAAGTAGAAATAGAAAAATTAGAAATAGTAGAGATTGAGGAATTAATCAATGATGAATAAGAAGTTTTAAATCTCAAAGACAAAATTTTGCCTAAGCGACTAGCCCCACTAGAAGACCTCTTTGACTCCAATGATGTAACTAGAAAACCTAAAATGTAGCCTCCAAGGTCAGATATAGAGGAATGTAACATAGGAACAGAAGAAAATCCCAAGCTTATCAAGATATCTAAAGCATTACCTCCAGCTGAAAAGTTGAAGTAAATTAGCTTGTTTAAAGAGTTCCAAGGTATCTTTGCTTGGAGTTATGAAGACATCAAGTCTTATGATACCATAATTATCCAACATAAGCTTATAGGGTCATCTAGAATTTCATTGCTTGATACCGGCATTATCCAAGAGCTGCAAGTAGAACCAAATGATATCCAAAGGAGGATAAATCAAACAATTCATTTGCAGCAAACCAGGGAAGAAGGTTATATCAAATCCTAAGTAATTCAAGACAAAATCAAGAAGATATTTGATAAGAAAACTAAAGCAGACGATTTCTTCATAGGTGATCAAGTACTCAAATGGAATTCTAGAAGGGAAGACAAAGGAAAACATGGGAAATTTGACCTTCTCTGGAAGGGCCCATATATTATTTATGGTTACAGAGGCAACAATTCATTTTTCTTGAAAGAATTATATGTGTTAGCACCTAATTTGAACCTTAGGTTGAAGGAAGGAAAGTCAGCGTAACCTTTAAACCACACTCAACCTTGTAGCTAGCCCTACAAGGTCAGGAGACAGCTCTCTCCATGAAAAGATATTCAATAAAGTATAATTATAAACTGATTTTAGGCTAGGTATAGTGATAGGAAATGTTTTTATAAACTTCCAGGGTTGTATGGGAAAATATGGAGCAGTTTGAATCTGGGGAATTAAATCAGGGATACAGGGTATTTCATGGGGCAAGGTAGGCAGGAAATTTTAGCAAATAAGTTTAAATAATGATGGGATGGTAAGACTAGTGAGGAGCTGAAAAGGGCATAGGAGATGGATCCTTTTCAAACAGAAGAAAACACAGAATATTGAATGATTTCCCAAGGCAAAGCATTAAAAATGGATTCTACCTATCTATCTTGAAAGCATTCAACCATAAATGTTTATGAATATATGGTGAACATAACAAATTTACATATGGACACAAAGGAGAGAACAAATGCTAAAATTCATACCACATGGATCCCATAAATCAGAGCTGCATATCTTATTAATTCCCTGTCAAACTGTTACAATGGGAGCGTAGAGCGTCCTCCTTGATTTCCACACTATTCCCCCTTCCTTTTTTTTTCAAATGACTGAAAATTACATTTAAATAGACAGAAATGTGGGGAAATAGATCCACAGAAAAAGGGAGTTGTTTCACTGGAATCCAAACATAGGAAAGAGACCAACGATCTGCTCCTGAAAGGAACGAACAACAATACATTTTTGAACATCTAGAGATTTGCTGTTACATTTACTTTAAATAGAGGAGAAGACAAACTATAATGGTCTTTGTGCTTCATAATTAGCTTCTCGTCCTTTGACTGTTGTTTTTCTTTATTGAAAATCTCATATATGTCGAGAAATGCCCTTTTAAAACATCAAAACTAAATTGTATGCCTTTAATGAAGAAAAGACCCCTTTTGGATAAAAGGAGCGAAGGAAAAGGGATGTGGGCCCGAATCACAATTGCAATCGGAAGATCGGAGGAGGTGAGACACACAATGGAAAACTTGCGATGCAATTAGTGCATAAGGGCAATCGCAATCGGGGATCAGAGGAAAGGGGAAGGTGTATTTAGGGCGAAGCGTAAAAACTCCGATGCGATTGGAATAAATGTAATAAGGGGAAAGGATAAGCCAAAGGGGTAATGGGTAAAACCAAATAAAGAAATGTTTTGGCACTTTTGCAAATGGAAGAATGATTTTTTATTGAAAGAGTAGAGAGCCTTCAGGTGGGACCCGGGGGTCAATCGCAATTGCAATCTGGGCTTTGGGGTGGGTGTATTACACCATAAGATTTCACCGATGCGATTGAGGATAAGCAATGGGGAAGTCCTTTATAAAATGAAATAAAATGAATTTTAAGGTTTACAAAGGGAAAAAGTCCCTTTATTATGAATGAGCAGAAAAGGTTTAAGGTGGGACTGGGCCAATCGGAATCGAAAATCGAATAAATTCAAAGGAGCGGGAGTTGTGAGCACATGTGAATTCCCGATGTGATGGAACACTTAACAAATAAAAAAAATGAATTTCCGCATTTTACCAAAGGAAAAACCCTTTTTTCATGAAGCGGGGTGGAAGGTTTAATGGTGGGGCCCAAAGGTCAATTGGAATTGGAGGCAAGAGGGGAGCAGAGGCAAAGTGTTATGTGAAAACGCCGATTGCGATGGAGTGATGGGTTGTGGGCCGTCTGATTGGATGGGTAGATCAACGGTTAGGATGTGATCGGGCGGGGTCAATCGCATCGGAATTTTCTTGGAACACAAGGGTCAATCGGAATGCACATTTCAAATGTTGTGATTGGGATCAGATCGGGAAAGGGAAAGGGATTGGATTGGGGGGGGGATTTATAATAAAGACTTTAAAATTTTATTATAAAGTTTAAGGGAAAATGAGGGGAAGTGATTTATTTAATCGCATCGGGGGGGGGGGGGATTATTAAGAATTTTACAATGTGATTCATGCGATTGAATAGGGAAAAAAAAAGGGGTTTTATGAAGGAAACATTAACTTTTTTATGAAATAAAGTGTAAGGAAGAAATGGGAAAAGGGGTTGGGTTAGGCTATAGGGGACCTTCTTTCACTTAGGCATAAATTTCAATCTAGGAGTTATTTTTGAGAGTATAATATACCGTTGGAAAGCTCTTTCTGAGCTCTTTCTGATGGACATACTTAGAACATGATTTTACACTAAGAATGCTGTGGAAAATTTCTTTGAAGGGAAAGGCGGTGACTTTGTGGAGATAACAGCTTCTGAAGTGTGACTTATTACATATGAAGACGTTAAATTACATAAAATATGATAATAAAAGTAAAGTACCATGTTTTCACCTCAAAAAATGGTTTTGAGATGAAAATTACATCAAGCTTGATAGAACAATTCCTTGATATTCTCAGGTAATATGCCTTTGAGTTTATTTTACCTCCTCATGATCTTGCTGATATTTATTAACACTTGACTCATTAATTTAATCATGGTGAGACCATATAACCTAATGAGACCAACCCTATGACCTAATAATATGGATTAGGGAGCGAAAGTGAATCATGACTAAAGACCATAGAGAGGAGAATCAACAAGTTTCACATGAGGGAATACAACCACCAATGGAATAATTTTATATCATGACCTAATGGAATGATTGAATTTTTTTTTTAGAATGGGACACCTAAGATGCACATGCAAATGTGTTTTTATCCCTCGTGGAAGTATGCAAATACTGACACTAACATTGGCTCCAATGGGGATGGTAGATCATTGGAGGTGCCAAGAACACCGTAGAACAAGTAGCCTTATCCATTGGGCATGGAGTTAATAGCTGAAAACCAAACTAAATACTGAAAGAAACTTGACTCAACAAACTAACTCAAAAGTGACTCAAAGATAACCTAGACAAAACTTGACATTTGAAGCTTGATGGCAGTACATGACCAAGACTTGAGGTTTTCAAATCCTGATGATAACCACCTGTGTTTTTTGAAAACCAAAGTACCATCAGGCTATATCAAAATGCCAATGTAACCAATCAAGCAGATGCCTCCTTGATTGATTCTCTTGATCAGATCCTCTAGACATCAATAGATACTTGTAATTGGGCATCCAAAATCATAGTTGACCATGATCTCCTTCATCACTGAATACTGCAATAATTACCTTCACTGCCGACTACAATAGATTTTCCATTGGGTCTTGAAAAACATGAAGATTTTCTTCCTGCTGAAGAGACAAGGTGTCCTTTTCTCTTGATTCTGATCTCTCTTCATAATGTACCTCAGTAAGAGTGTTTTCTTTGTCTTCAAAAAATTCTGAACAAGTAAGTGAGCAGATTTCCTCTTGAAAAAACATTTCAAAACATGAAACATAGGAAGAAGAATCTGAATGGAAGAACTGAATGCTCTGGTCTTTTGAAGTCTAAATACATTGTTGATCATCTTCATATGATATAACAACTAGATTATCATTACATTCATCAATCATAAGAAAAGAATCTTCAGATGATTCTTGAAATCCAAAACTGACATTTCTATCATCTACCAAAGATTCGTCCAAAGGAACTTTTTCACTCACTTGTACAAAGACCTCATCTTGTTTTTCATAGAGGTAATGAATTACCTCCGTGTGGATACTTTGTTCTGATGAGATGAGAGCATTCAAGTCTATAACTATATTTTTTTCATTTGAGGTGGCCTCAACCATATAACTCTCCTTCGTGGGATCTGGAACAACATACTCTTCATATTTTAACTCTAGATTTGGATTATCTAATTTGGCTTCATCACAACTTGAGATTGGAACATCATTTTCCTGCATACCATCGTTTGTTTCAATCAGATCTGAAATAAAACCTTGTCTTCCATCATTTTCAACTGTACAAAGGTCTTCAGCCTACTGATCTTTATAAGTATCCTCTAAGATTTCTGTATGCTGCTGAAACATATTTTCATACAGTGCTTCCATGATTTCTTCGTCCATGAATTCGTCATCTCCATAAAAATTCTCAAGATTTTCAATGAAACTATTAACATGCTTACAACAATTTTGCACTAATATTAAGGATGGACAATATTCTTTGTACTTTTCAAAAAATATTGTATGAAAATATTTCAAACAATAAATACAAGTGGGTGGCAAACTTTCATACCAAGATCGAGCTTCATCTTCTAAAGTAGCCATGAACATATTCATCAGGCAATCTTCAGGAAAGTCAATCTTTAATTTATGCACATGGACATGAAATTTCACCAGATGAAGAGCAGCATCATTACCTTTCACATTTTTTAACATAGGAAAATTCCTTTGCCAATCTACTTTAGGAATCTTATTTGGAAAACCTGGAATGTGATCTCGACTCATGGGAGCATACCTTCTCGCAACACTTGCCATCTTCAAACAAAGATCTTAAAGCTACTGATCTTCCTGCAGTGGATTCACCATGAAGGATTTGATTTTCTGGATCTTCCAGTGAATATAGTCGCCAAGTGAATGATTTCAGCCCTCACATGTATCCGACTGTTGTTCACCATCAACAATCAGATCTAAACTTTGTCATTATTTTCCGGGGAAGATATTACTGGGGTGATCAATATTTTTTTTTAAATACTTCCCCATTATGGTCGCCAAAAATGTTAGCACCTAATTTGAACCTTAGACTGAAGGAAGGAAAATCAGGGTAACCTTTAAACCACGCTCAACCTTGTAGTTAGCCCTACAAGGTCAAGAGAGGGTTCTCTCCGTGAAAATATATTCAATAAAGTATAATTATAAACTGATTTTAGGCTAGGTATAATGATAGGAAATGTTTTTGTAAATTTCCAAGGTTGTATGGGAAAAGATGGAGTAGTTTGAATCTAGGGAATTAAATCAGGGATACAGGGTATTTCATAGGGCAAGGTAGGCAGGAAATTTTAGAAAATAAGTTTAAATAATGAAGGGATGGTAAGACTGGTGAGGAGCTGAAAAGGGCATAGGAGATGGATCCTTTTCAAACAGAAGAAAACACAGAATATTGAATGATTTCCCAAGACAAAGCATTAAAAATGGATTCTACCTATCTATCTTGAAAACATTCAACCAGAAATTTTTATGAATATATGGTGAACATAAAAAATTTACATATGGACACAAAGGAGAGAACAAATGCTAAAATTCATACCACATGGATCCCACAAATCAGAGCTTCATATCTTATTAATTCCCTATCAAACTATTACAATGGGAGCGCAAAGCGTCCTCCTTGATTTCCACACTATTCCCCCTTCCTTTTTTTTTTAGATGACTGAAAATTACATTTAAATAGACAAAAATGTGGGGAAATAGATCCACAGAAAAATGGAGCTATTTCACTGGAATTTGAACATAGGAAAGAGACCAACGATCTGCTCCTAAAAGGAATGAACAACAATACATTTTTGAACATCTGGAGATTCGCTGTCACATTTACTTTAAACAGAGGAGAAGACAAACTGTAATGGTCTTTGCAATCCATAATTAGCTTCTCGGCCTTTGACTGTTGCTTTTCTTTATTGAAAATCTCATATATGCCGAGAAATGCCTTTTGAAAACATCAAAACTAAATTTTATGCCTTTAATGAAGAAAATACCACTTTTTGGATAAAAGGAGCGAAGGGAAAGGGATGTGGGCCCGAATCGAAATCACAATCAGAAGATCGGAGGAGGTGAGACAAACAATGGAAAACTTGCAATGCGATTACTGCATAAGGGAAATCGCAATCGGGGATCAGAGGAAAGGGGAAGGTGTATTTAGGGCGAGGCATAAAAAATCCGATGCAATTGGAATAAATGTAATAAGGGGAAAGGATAAGCCAAAGGGGTAATGGGGTAAAAACAAATAAAGAAATGTTTCGGCGCTTTTGCAAAGTGAAGAATGATTTTTTATTGAAAGAATGGAGGGCCTTTAGGTGGGACCCGGGAGTCAATCGTAATCGCAATCAGGGCTTTGGGGCAGGTGTATTACACCATAAGATTTCACCGATGCGATTGATGATAAGCAATGGGGAAGTCCTTTATAAAACGAAATAAAATGAATTTTAAGGTTTACAAAGGGAAAAAGGCCCTTTATTATGAATGAGCAGAAAAGGTTTAAGGTGGGACCAGGCCAATTGGAATAAAAAATCAGAGAAATTAAAAGGAGCGGGAGTTGTGAGCACATGTGAATTCCCGATGTGATGAAACACTTAACAAATAAAAAAAAAATGAATTTCCACACTTTACCAAAGGAAATTTTTTTTTTCATGAAGCAGGGCGAAAGGTTTAATGGTGGGGCCTGAAGGTCAATCAGAATTAGAAGCAAGATGGGATCAGAGGCAAAGTGTTATGTGAAAACATCGATTACGATGGAGTGATGGGCTATGGGTCGTCTGATCGAATGGGCAGATCAACGGTCAAGATGCGATCGGGTGGGGTCAATCGCATCGAAATTTTCTGTGAACACAAGGGTCAATCAGAATGCACATTTCAAATGTTGCGATTGTGATCAGATTGGGAAAGGGAAAGGGATTGGATTGAGGGGGGATTTATAATAAATAATTTAAAACTTTATTATAAATTTTAAGGGAAAATGAGGGGAAGTGGTTTATTTAATCACATCGTGGGGGGGAGGGGGGGAATTATTAATAATTTTAAAATGCGATTCATGCAATCGAATAGGGAAAAAAAAGGGGGTTTTATGAAGGAAACATTAAATTTTTTATGAAATAAAGTGTAAGGAAGAAATGGGAAAAGGGGTTGGGTTAGGCTATAGGGGACCTTCTTTCACTTAGGCATAAATTTCAATCCAGGAGTCAGTTTTGAGAGTATAATATACTGTTGGAAAGCTCTTTCTGAGCTCTTTCTGATGGACATACTTAGAACATGATTTTACGCTGAAAATGATGTGGAAAATTTCTCTGAAGGACAAGGTGGTGGCTTTGTGGAGATAACAACTTTTGAAGTGTGAGTTATTACATATGAAGACACAAAATTACATAAAAGATGATAATAAAAGTAAAGTACCATGTTTTCACCTCAAAACATGGTTTTGAGGTGAAAATTACATCAAGCTTGATAGAAAAATTCCTTGATCTTCTCAAGTGTTGTGCCTTTGAGTTTATTTGACCCCCTCATGATCTTGCTGATATTTATTGACACTTTACTCATTAATTTAACCGTGGTGAGACCCTAGAACCTAATGAGACCAACCCTATGACCTAATAATATGGATTTGGGAGCGAAAGTGTATCATGACTAAAGAGCATAGGGAGGAGAATCAACAAGTTTCACATGAGGGAATACAACCACCAGTGGAATAATTTTATATCATGACCTAATGGAATGATTGAAATTTTTTTCAGAATGGGACACCTAAGATGCACATGCAAATTTGTTTTGATCCCTGGTGGAAGTATGCAAATACTGACACTAACAATATGGAATAGATCTACCAGGTGGACCAGTCAATGGTCGAATGCTGAAGCACTATTTTTTACCAGACTAATAAGAAGTTCATTTGTTCTATTTACTCATTTTAAATACAATATCAATGTTTATATTGGAGTGGATGATTATATTTTAAATTTGAAGCCTGAAAAGGAAACCTTGAAGCTTTAAAAGATATAAACTCATATGTTTGAATAAAGGAGATCACATAAAGCAGTTCCAAGCAAAGAAAATCCAAATTTCCAAGGGCACTGATCAAAAAGCTCTTGACTTCTCACAAGGAGATGCCATCCCCAAGTCGAGCCACTATTAGGGTCCTATAATAATAGGGATCATAATTTTGAATTGGCTATGTTTAGTCTAGTAATATTGTACATAGCTTTTCTTTCTGCAAATTTTTTCCATATTAAGAAAAATGAAAAGAGGGTATGTCCTAAAAGAATAATCAAAGGACCAAAATAAACAAAGATCAAAAATATATAAAATGTGAACCACACAAAAATAAACAAAAATAAATTCTCAAAGTGTTGCACATTCAAATGCCACTACTCTTAGTTTACTTTAATTTTGAAAATAAAATTGTGTGCAGCTTGTCCAAAATACCACAATTCATGATGACCATACAATATAATATTGATCATTCATGCCTTTAAATTTTATGTCATGATAGTCAGTGAATAAAGATATGACCAAACCATTTAATCTTGGCAGATCAATAGTTAGGTAGAGAATAAAAATGAGCTTATAAGTTTATCTGAGTCATTGGAAGATATAAGGTTATAAATAAATTATTTTTATTATCAAAAGAAAATAAAAGGGTTAGCAAGCTCAAATGCACCCAATAAAGGAAATAAAAAATGTTAGGATGAATAAAAGGGTAGGTAGAGTACTTTTCAAATATTATATAAGCCTCATTGTGCTTATCCATGATCAAAAACATTTTCTAAACACCTTCCGCTTCTCCTAATTTCTTTTTCCTCCCTTGGAAACCATTTCCCCTTACTAAAATCCCTTTCCCCTTTGAAAAATCTCCTTTCCCTTCGTAAAAACCCCTTTTCCCCTTTAAATAAGACTTTTTGTTTTCATAAAAAAAAAACCCCACTTATTCAAAGTTGTAAAAGTGCAAAATAAAATATTAATTGGGCCCACTATTCATTTAGCCCCCCCACTTAATATAACTCCTGATACACTTTGATTTAACCTCCCACCTATATATTCCCCGACCCACTTTATTATAAACCCTCCGCCTATCAATTACCTGACCCCACCTCTTTGAAAACCTGCAAATTAAATCTACCGCACAATCACCGTTGATCAAATCAAACGGTCTCCGATCCCTTTCGTACTCCCTACTGTTTGAAGTTTAAAATAGAGGGGGGGGGGTGCGAAATGGGTTGTTTCATTCCCCCGCTCCCCTGCCATGCAGCACTACCACAACCTATCTCACCCCCCCATTCCCAAACCGCCAAACCATCTTGTGACGTGTGATAGACCATGTGATAAAGTACCAAAACCATTTCCAAGGCATGCGATAAACCACAGTGATAAATAATAAACCACTGGGGCCAAGAGATAAACTGCCAAAGTTCAAAAATAATAAAACCCCACCCTCTACCATTATTTCAATATCTTTTTTGAATTGCGAAAAAGAAAAAATATCCATTGCCAACCAAGATTAAAGCCTGCTGCTACTTTGGACCCCTTCCACGACCAAATCTTCGGTATTCCAGGTAATTCTGAGTACCTGAAACCATTAAATAAGCCATTTTATTAATAATTAAACCAAATTGATGGCTTCTCAAAGAATCCAGACTGTAAACCCTTTGCAACCACCACGGTTAGTTGTCGACCACACTCATTTGGCCAATAAGGACTTCAAAATTAATGACACTATGACTAATAGCAGCCTTTTGGACCTCCATTGCTGGAGCGATGACAAATTTTCTGATTAGGCAGATGATATTCATCTATGGGATTCTAACCTACCCAAATATACATTTCCACAAACCTATCAGTTCCCTGAACTCATTAACTGTGATAAATCAGCTATTTTCCCAATGAAAGAGCCATAGTCACCCCTACACAAGAAGTCCTATTTACCATCACTGCTTAATCCATCAATCAAATGTTTCATATACAACCACAACCAGAGGGAGTGCCTTTCTCCATTGAAACCCTTACTGAGATTTACTTAAAGCTGGAATTCCCTAAAAGGTTTCAAATCCTTCAGAATTTCCTCCCTCCATCAGTAGAAACTCCTAAAAACAATCCTCCATACTCTGCTACCATGTTTTTAGAAAGAACCAGAAAAATTGTGTCCATGTTTTCCTATATTTTACGATATTTCACTGATGAGCATGTAGATGAATCTATTCTTGGTTTCCTATCCATATTTTTCCCAAGTCAGCCTCTAGCTACAACTTTCAATTTTTCCCAATACATGGCAGATGCCATGCATGATCAACTGATAAAACTTCCAGAAGAAGGAGTGTTCAAATACTCCTCAATGTTATTCCATTTTTTCATTTATTTTCAATCAGAAAGGTTTGCAATCAACCTACAAAAACTGGACACAGAGGGTAATCCACAGTCTATTATCTTTTGGACATCCTTGATAAGAAAGGATTCCAATGAATTCAGTTTCAAATACTTTATTGATTCTTTTGTATATCAATTAGTTAATATGCTTAGCAGTAGCATTCAACCTAGAATTAGTGAAGAAATATAAAAGGTTCTACAATTGTCAAATTAGAGAAAAATAGGAGACTGGTATTTATACCAGAATCATACAGAAATCAAAGTGTATGGAAGCCAAATAGTTCCATACAAGCTTCCCAAATACCTCCCAATGAGGATATTTTCTTTAGAGCACATCATACAAATCTTGAATTCTGATGATATCAATTTCCTTTCAGCAAAAAAAAGACCCAATTTAAGATTAAAAACCAACTAGGGCCTTCTATATGCAATAGTAGGAATGTTCAAAAGGAAGCAGAAAGATGTCTACAAGATTTAAAGTTTAGCAACAGTTTCAAATGATCATATGACCGCTTGGGTGTCATAAGTAAATTAAGAGTTAAGTTTAAAATCACCCCATTCATTCATGAATCAAAGCCTGAGATTGAAAAATATTCCAACTAGTTAGAGTGGTTGGAAAACACTTTACAGGAGGTGGAGAAGCATCTTGATACTAATTCCAACCTGCTTACTCTAGCCCCATAGGATATAAATTCAAAAAGGGCTAGAGAAGAAGGCTCTTATTTAGCAGAAACTACATATGATACTAAATTCAAGCTTATGTACAAAAAGAAAACAAAACTAAATCCAGTGATAAAGTAAGAAGAGACAGTTGAAACCATTGAAACATATATTGTTGTCAGAGATGATGCACCTCCAACACTTTCAGAAGAAACACATCTGCCATCAACGTCCAATGCACAAATTATTCAAAAGAAAATAGTGCAGAGGTTTCATCATCCAACGATCGAGTTGAGAAAGAGAAGGATATCATGGAGAAATACAAAGAGATTAAAATCAGAAATGAAGCATTAAAGGCTGTTACTTATGCACAATACTAGAATAAAACTCCTAGTGATCATAGTAGGTTGCTTTCATATTTTGACCTCAAAACAAGGAAGATGTAGATGAAATTTTTACAACCAAAGGTACAGGCCCCTAAAACTTCAGAAGATTATAAAAAGATGACCTTTGAAGTTATTTCCAAAGATGTGCATCCAATTGACTAGATTGAATTTGAAAAACAAGCAGAAGAAACAAATTATTCAACGATGACACATAAAGCTCTAAGTGTCCAGAAGTTGCAAAATCCTCTAGAAAATACAGTCACATTTAAAGCTAGAGAGAGCCTCATCACAAGAAAAAGATAATAGGATAAAGTCACTAGAATATTTGGTAATTGAAACTAGTTATAATCCAAATGATATCAAAGCAGCAGAAGAACTAATAAAGAAGAAGAAAGAAGACATAACTTCACTAAAGAAACAACTAAAATTACCAACTACTGAGCATCCACAAATCAAGGAGGTTTTGGAAACTAATAATCAAAAGGATGAAATGATGAATCTAATCATTCAGTTGATAGATCAACTGAAGGAAATGGAAACATAAATGGATAAACTTGTCCAAGAAAAACAAGACAGTATGGAAGAAGTTCCCATTAATGCTATTCCTATAGCAACAACATCAGCACTTGTGTCTACATCAGCACCATTAAATACAACAGCACCATCAACTACATCAGCAACAACATAAACAATACCAACAACCCATCCCACTGATTAGGCCAACAAATTGATCAAAGCAATGGAAGATATGTCAATTCAGACTACATAATTTAACAAGTTCAAAGAACAAGTAAAGAGTTTAGAAGATGCAAATAAATTAGCAGAAGTAATGCATCAAGAAGAAGTACAAAAAACAAATATATTGACTGATAGAATCCACAAGCTGGAAAAAGAATTATCACTAAAAGATCCTTTAGCCCAAGAAAAACAAAAATTGTGGACCAATATCACTAACTCAATTAATGATAATTGGCCTTATATATAGATCATATTTGAGCAGAATGACTTGGTAAAGGAATCTGGTGATGCAGTTCAAAAGGTCAAAGCCAATCTTGGAAAGAAACCAAAAGAAGCCTATGAAATAATAAAATTCCTGAATTCCAAAAACAAGTATGAATTAGAAGAACTCGGGATAGCTGATAGAAGAGAGACTATGTTAGGTGAAGAAAGTGATTTCCAAGATAAATCTGAAGATACATCTTGAGGAAAAATGTCAAAATATGGAACTTTTAGTGAACAGGTTTATGAACAAGTTTGATGTATTGAGACGAAAGGGTCTACCTAATCCTTTAATAATCAATGATAAACTCATGAGACATGAAGACTATGATAAGAAAATGAGGGAAGTAGCCAAATAAACTTCCAATAGTTCATGAATTAAGGGCTTACCCATAGGCAAAGTGCTCCTTTTAGACTTTATAATTTTTTTTTTTACCTCCAGCATGAGGTAAATCACCTTTTTGTGAATAAGCCCATGTTTGCCAAATATTCATAGGTAGATGAGATTTATTGTAAGAAAATGAAGATCAAGATTCTAGATGAAGAGACATGGGAAAAATGGTTTTATTTACTATGAAATATGAAAGAAAATACAAGTGAAATAATGCACAAATGAAAGAACAAACAAAGAACAATAAACAAAGAATTAGGAATAGATCTCAGTCAGTTGAAAGGTGTCACTATATTTTTGCATAAAGATATTTTATTTCCTTGAATAAATCCTAGTTAGTTGACAGGATATTTTTTGTAATAATTTGTATAAATACTTCATCATTTCAAAGTATTAAGGGGTGGATTTCTGAATATTTCCATAGATGAATGATCTATTTCTTGAGGGTTATTGTACCATTTCCAGTTGATAGAAATGAAAAGTTATAAGAAACTTCTTTACAGGATTAATGTGTTGACCTATCTCAGTGAATTATATATTTACACTTTATTTGTTTAAACTTTACACTCTCCTTTGAACTGTTATACATTTCTATGTTTTCTTTTGATATCCAGTTTAGAGAATTATTAATTTCCCTCTGATCCCGATTGACTTCTTCATCCTTCCTCATTATCTGGTTTAAGGAATTCTTAATTTCTCCTTGATCCCGATTGAAAAATCACTTCACCATTTAGCCTTGGGATCTAATATTGCTCACCTATCCTACCCTGTAACACTTTCTTTATTAATTGATCTAGTTATTTTTTCAAATTATATTAACTCCATTTCCCAATGGAAAATGGAAAAGCACCTATCCATATAAATCATTAATTCCACCAACAAATCAAAATCAATCTAAAACAAGCATACATAACTAGCCTAAAATCTATTAAAAAAACAATGTTAAATCATTAAGAGAGAGCCCTCTCTGAGTTTAGGAAGGCTATATCCTAATCTCCAAAAGTGGTTGATAGTTACCTTTGATATTTATTTTTAACGCTTAGAACAACTCTTGGAAACGTCAGAGTTCTAACAGGATGGCCTTAATGTATCCCCCATCAATGACACAAAAAAGGAGTAATGATTTTTAGAGACAATGTAATTGCTGAAGTAATGTTCAGGGATGGCAATCATGAAATGCAGGTTTATGAATATTTCAAAGGATGAGGATTAACTGAGTGACTTCTCTTGAACATGTCGATGATACTGAATGAGTTTTCAAAATTGACCCAAAACCGAAGTGATGGATGGTGTGATAGACCATAGGTATGATAGACCATCAAGCAGATAACCCAACCCAAAAGTCACGAAGATGAAGTGAATGAGTGTCATGTTCAAGAGAGACTTTCTACCATAAAGTGTTTTATCCCTTTCCAATTTTCCCCAGTCATTGTTGACCAATACCTATTTAATTTTTAACAAGCTTGAAGAGGATAACATATGCTTGATGCATAATTCCACCCTTTGGGTGAATCAATCGCTATGTGACGTTTTAATGAGTCTAGTGGAGGTGAAACTCGATATTTTCATGATGGGAAAGTTCGTAGCTATTTGATGTTTTAACGAGTCTAATGACAATGAAAACTTGGTCCTTTTTCATGTTTAGAGAGTTTGAAAAAGGGATGAAAAGAAAACTCCACAAGTTATTTTTCATAAAATAGTCCCTTAGATTTGAAAAAGCATAAAATGATACCTAAGAGAGCCTCCTAGCCATGTTCGACTAGGGTTTTCCTTTTTCGTAAACATAATCTATCTCAATTTGGAAAAGGGTTAAACTTATACTGAGTATATGTCATTTCAATTCCTTTTACGAGCTTGAAAGGACAACTTCTCAACAATATTTTCATATTTTGGGAGTCTGAAAAGATCTGAAAGAGAACTCCAGGGGGGTTCTTTTTTTGGGTTTAACAAATATCGAAAAAGAGATAAAAGTGTGCTTTGTGGTCAAAATTTCATTTCACAATCATGCATGATGAAATCACTATATTTAGCTGTAAACCTACTCAAAGAACCACCTGTTAGCCCCCTATAAATTTTTTGACAAACAAACAGGGGGCTAAAATGTTTCTGAGCCTTCAAGGGATGCATTTCCTCCGAAAACACATCACCCTTGAAGCCTCCTTGTGCCTTCTGATGTCCCTGCCTTCAGAGAATTTTTTCGTAGCAGGTTCAGCACCAAATCATCCTCCAAGCAAAGCCATCCGAAAGAGCCCGAATAGAGCTTTCAAACAGTATGCTACACTCTAACTGACTCCTGGATTGAATTCTACGCCTAAGTGAAGTAAAAGCCCTTATATCCCCATATATCCCCTATTTCCCATGTTTCCCTTTAACTCTATGTTTAAAGTTTTAATATTCCCTTTTAAGACCATTTTTCCCCCTTTCCGATTATTAAATTGCATTGTAAATCATGTTAAAACAAAATATGTGATTTATAAACCACTTCCCCTCCATGACCCGAAGGGCCTTATAATAAAACTTTATATTATAAAGTCCCACCCTTTGTAACCACTTCCCCTTTCCATACCCCACCATGTATTGCATAAAACTTTACTATAAAGTTTTGTGTTATATATATAACCCATCACATTTGCAATCGCAATCGCAAGCTCTGTCCAATCACATGTTTCATTTGTGTGGCTCCGATCACTCCAATCGCAAGTAGTTGTGACGCGATTAATCGCATCACAAGTGTTTGCGACGCGATTAATTGCATCGCAATATACTACGATTGCGGTCATCGCAATTCCTCTTCCGATTTGCCCGATCGCAAGCCCTCCTCCAATCGCATTGCAACGTTTGAAATGCTCGTTGTGATTGCCTGCCCGCTCTCGTTCTCTGATTGCGATTAGACCTGTCGGGCCCACCGTACCACTCTTCCGCCCCATTCATATAATATGAGGCATTTCCTTTGTAAATTGGAAATTTGTAGGATTTTCAATTTTACAAATGGTTGGTCCCAATCACATCGGAAGGTTTCTATGTGTCATTCCATTCTGCTCCACTCCCAATTTGCGATTGCGATTCATATGAGTCCCACCTTCTCCCCCTTCTCCTTTTCCCATGCAAATAAACCTTTTCCCTTCACTAAAGGAAAATTTCATTCAGAGCAATTTTTATTAAAAGGTTGGTTTTATTAAACGGCGAATGGAAAGTCTAAAAGGCTGAGGAGTGAAGACTTAGAAGCAAGGTCACAGGAAATGAAGGTGCATTTTGAAGATCAAATGCAACACACAAAGGGTCATATCCGCGTTTTGATATCAGCATAATGCATTCCTCCAGGAAGGATGTTTACCCACAACACTCCTCATATCTCCTCGAGCCTTGAAACGGTTAGTTATACTGACAGAGCTTCTTAAAGACTGTCTGGACAACAGTTATGAGGTATGGAGAGCCTTGCATTTTTCCCATCCATGTCATTTATTCCATAAGGCTAGTGCAGAGCTCCAAGTAGCCAGAGAAGTTCTTCACGAAACACTATAGGTCAAAATCGGCCTGACAAAGATCTCCAAACCGGTCTACAGAGTACTTATAGCGAAACATGTGCTATTAAGCAGAGTGGGCTCAGGATTTTCCACCACTATATCTTAATGAACACATTTAATTTGTATCTACCCCTGTTACTCTCATTCTCCTATAAGAATTCCCAAGAACGAATTGTAGATGTTGTTGTTCGGCTGCTACTGTTGATGTTAGAGGGTTCATTCTAACTGTTAGAATAGTCTTGGGAGGGAGTAGCAGAGTAGTTGTATGTAGTAGGTTGGGAGGAGAAGTCTAGACTATATTAGCCTTTGAGATCAGTGTATATGACTGGTTTTGCATCATTAATCAAGCACATTTCACAGGATCCTGGTCTATTACTATTGGTGATGTTTTTTCTAACTCTGTTTATTACATTTTCATGATGTTCATTGTTCTACTAGCTTGCATCAGAAACATGGCATAGGATTTACCCTTGTTAGGTACCCTATGTCTCTTCTCTCCTTGCCTTCAATTTTTTTCTACTAAATGTGTGATCTAATAGTTTATTTCACTTGATTTTACCAGTGTAGTGGATGTTATTGCCTGCTAGCTGATGTATGAATCAAATGACTCTGTTCTTATATGTTCTTGTTGGGTTCAAGCTGGAACATTTGGGAACACTAGGGATTATAGTTAGCCCTGTCCACTAGGATCCTTGTGTAACCAACTGGCCTTTACAAGATCTCTTGTTAAACTTATCTCTGTTTTCCCTTGGAGCATGCTAAATCTGACCTGGATTTAAATGACCTCTGGTCCAATATATAAGCTGCTCCTTTGTCCCTCTTTTGAGAGTTTCCTATGAGTATGTCCAAGAAGGTCTAGAGTTAAATGACCTATGGCCTTATCTATAGACAGAAACTGGGTTGCTTTCCTTCTTTCACTTTCAATCCTTAATGTTCCATCCCATCATCTATCTAAAAAGATCCTTTAGTATAGATGACTTTCCCTCTGAAAGCCTTGGCTGGTTGTTGCAAGTAATTATCCTTTCATGAATCCATAGCCCAATGGATGGCACTTTCTTGACCTATCCCCTTTGCTGAAACATCCTGCTGCTTTGTTCCTTTTTCTCCCATTACTTTCTCAGCCCATGATTTCATGACCAACTCAGCAACCAACCAACCAAATCATTTTAAAACCCCCTTTGTGCTTCATAGCTAGCCTAACATATCATTTGAGCTTTCAAAGATATAACATTCTTTGTTTGTATTGGAGAGATCCCTCTCCGGGTCTAGGAGGGCTAGATCCTAGTGTTGGGTCTCAATCTCGTCTCCTAAACTGAGCTCATTTAATTGTCAACCAGGATTTGTAAACTGCTGAAGTGAAGTGTACCATATGTACCTAGGTGCTTGTTTCCTAATGCGTTGTGTGTAGTGTTTTGTGATGTTTTTGGTCTTTTATGTTGATTTATGATGTTTTTGGTCTTTTGATTTGGGTCTCAATCTCGTCTCCTAAACTGAGCTCATTTAATTGTCAACCAGGATTTGTAAACTGCTGAAGTGAAGTGTACCATATGTACCTAGATGCTTGTTTCCTAATGTCAGGTGTAGTGTTTTGTGATGTTTTTGGTCTTTTATGTTGATTTATGATGTTTTTGGTCTTTTGGTGTTTTATGCACACAATGAAAATTCCTAGAAACTAATGGAAAGAAGTTGGCGGTCAAAAACAGAGTTAAGCCTAATGTATGGAATGATAAATGCAATTGGAAACACTGGAGCAGAATCTGAACTATGACTAAATAAAAGCAAAAGCTTGATAATGACTTCTTAGGCAAATGACACAAACTAAACTTGAAAAATGATCACTAAATATGCAAATCCTCTAACTAAATAGTTAAACACTAATCTTACCATGATGCAACATTTTGTTCTAAGCTCATCTATTCTATGACTAATTCCTAGTTCTATTCTGCAATTTAATTGAATATCACATAACCTTTACTCAAAGAGTTATTGGTTTCTTTTTCAAAGTAGTTCTTTTGAGGAAGAGCTCTGTTTATAAAATGATGAGGAGATTGCAGAGAGATTTCAGACCTTATAGTGATGTTATCTTCTGTTCCTATGGCTATGGATCATTTGTAGTTTTTAGAACAAGAAGATGTTTGTGAATAATGAAGGTTGTCTTGTTAATCCTAACAACTAGAGTAATCTATTGTGCAATGGATGAAAATTTGAATATGAGATGCAAGTGCAATGAGTTAATCTAAGAATGAACCTAAGATGCCACTAAACTAGAACAATGTTGAATTATAAGTCATCATCAAACTTGAAACAAAGTAACTGAACATGAATTAAATGCAATGAAACTCCGGAGCATTCTAATTATGCTAACATGCTTTATTCTATGAAGTTACACAATCTATTTGTTCATCATTAGTGATATTTTGGAAGAGTTCCTTCTTTTGGAAGGGGTAGAACAATTATGACTGTGTAATTAAATGCAATTGTAAGCAAATGGACTGAAAGCAAATGAAAAACTAAGTTATCATACCCATACCCTACTCGTCATTATGATGTCTTGGGAAAGCGTTTAAGAGCAAGAACAGAGATGATACTTAGTAAAAACACACAACTAAATTATTCATTATCACAGTCATGTCTTGAACTTCTTAAGGATGTCTTGGAAGAGTTTCTTCTTGTGAAAGAGTGATTAGAACAAGTGTAACTATGATAGTGAATAGCAAAAACTACAACTAATTCCTACAATACTATAGCTATTCATCATTCATCATTATAATCTGTTGGAAGAGTGTCTTCTTGTGGAAGAGCTGGAATGAATATAACTACAGTAGCTAGTTAAAACAACTACAAATTCAACTCCTAATCCTACAATACTATAGTCATTCAACATTCATTATTATGGTCTTTTGGAAGAGTATCTTCTGGTGGAAGAGTTAGAATGAGTACAACTATAGTAGCTAACAAAAACAACTATTAATTCAAATGCAAAACGTAAAGGCAGCTAGAAAAACTTATCTAATTTACGCAAAATAAATCCGTGCAAGAGGCAGGGGCCCTCTACCACTTGACGGCATTCAACTCCAAATTAAATCACGCCTTCAAAATAACTTTGTCTGCTCCATTAACGATGCAATAGTTTTAACATAACACTCTGTGTCTTCAAGGACGTAACACAGAGTTTTTAAACAAAATCTAGCAGCAAATCTAACATAAAATCTCTAACATAGCTCTCGGTCTCCCAAGAGTTTATAAAGCAAATGCACGTAACAATAATTACAACAATTTAGGAACAATGTCTTTCCTTATCCGAATCACGTTAGAACTCTTTGAAGTGGTTGCGTGAAGAAGAAAAGACATCTGGACTGAGACAGTCCTAATAGAAGTCTTCCTTCATAAATGTGTTCCCCACGTTCAAAACCATACCCAGAATTCGTTTCTTCCTCCATGATGAGCAACGAACCATGTAGACATGACGTGGATCATGCCCATATGCGGTTTTTCTCAAGAGGCCACCCGGAACATACTCAAACATGAAGGCAGCTGCAGAATCGCCGGTTAGCTACGGAATGTCTGCATTCTGCAGCTAGTTCCGGTAAAAATGCTTAACAATGACAAAAATCACAAAATTCAACAAGTCAGTCATGTAAATCATTCTAGAAGTAATTTTAACTATATTTATTGATCAATTGGGTCTAAGATAGAAATGGACAAGGGAAAATGAGGTAAAATGAGGTGAAGGAAAGCACAATTTTGAGGCTCAACATACCCCCACTGCTGTCTCTTTGCATGTCCTTATGCAAATTATCCTATGAATTCAGAGGCTTCTGCAAGGACATCTAATCCCCTTCTTCTCCTTTGTCTGGAAGCTAGAGGTCTTCTGGGTTTCCTGATAACAAGTTTGAACCTGAGATTGGTGAGTGCTCTGATTAGCTTTTTGTTCCTTGTCTTCAACTTCTCATTAGTCTTCTCCACCTTGTCTATATGCAGGGATAAGGTTGAGTTCATATCATTTTTGAGCTTGATTTGATCCTTGAGAATTTCATTCTCGTTTTTTATATGTCTATTCAGCAATTCCAACTCATATCTATCCCTCCTTAATATATCTATTTCAGACAGTGGAGGACTGGGGGTTCTCTCTCTGCTTTCTGAAGCTGTCCTCTCTAAAGTTTCCACATAGTCATAGATTTCCTGTTGAGCAGGATCAATTTCAGGGGTTCCTTCATAAAAATCCTCTTCATCGTCCTCTTCAATGGGTGTTTCTTCATCTTCTATATTGATTACCCCTGTTTGTTTGATTAGTGTTTTCTTCAGTTTTCCCTTTAATCTGTGGCTTCTCCTAGGCTGAGAGGATCCCTCTCCTTTTTCTGTGGCAGATTCCTTGATTATCTTCTCTTCCTTAAGTTGCCTCTTGATTCAAGTCAACTTCTCTAAAATGATTTCCTCACTGCTCTCTTGGACTGGTTTGTCAATTTCAACTTTTGAAGTCCTCCATTTCCTACTTCTCTTTGTAGGCTGTGGTTCAGGTGATGGTTCTTTTTCTTCTTCAAAATGATTTCTTATTAAGAAATCATCCCATGTATCATTTGTTTTAGCTAGATGATGCTCAATCAAAATTTTGACCAAACCATGATGATACAGGGTTGTCTCTAAAAATTGAATTCTTCTCTGAACACAGGAAGCCATCTTCTTCAGACTTTGATGCAAGAAATATGGTAGGTTTAAGTCTTCTCCCAGAAAAAGCATCATTAGTCTAATGTGGTAGACATAAAATGTCCCATATCTACCCTCACATGTAACAAATTTTTGCAAAAGAAGTAGTATGTTTCTCCATTTGTTTTTCAATGCAGAACTGGGAATTCCTTTCTTGAATACACTAACATCCATATTTGGTGATTTTAAAATTTGTTTCCAGGAGTCATTGTGGAATTCTATTTTTAAACCATCTCTCTCCAGTTCTGAGCAACCCTGTAGCCTCTGCAATAAAAACTTCAGTGACAGTAAACTTGACATCCCCTACTTCAACTTCGGTTCCTTGAAATGATCTTGCAAATGTTTTAGTGACTTCCTTATGAAAGCCATTAAATTTTTCCAAAAATTGAAGCCATCCTATTTGTTGTAACATTTCTTTGCATTGTGGGTAGCCTTCTAAATATTTTGAACCCACTGGTTCAGTCCTTACAATGAAACCCATGATTTTTTTTTTTCAATATCAAATTAACACTCTTCTACCCACAAAACAATGACTTTAACTTTCGGATTGAAATGGCTTCAAGCTCTAAATGAAAATGACTTCAATTTTGGAATGACATACCTCTGATTGATAATGACAAATGCCTTCAAAACCTCGGACTGATATGCTTCTGTTGACAATTGAACTTTGGAGTGATATGCCTCTGTTTGATCATGAAAGCAGTTTCAAATTTCGAACTGATATGTCTCTGATAGACAGTGGGAGATGGCTTCAAATTTCTTTTTGTGCAATACCTCTGGCTCTTAGTAGCAAAAGACTTCAAACTCAATCACTGCAACATCTCTGTCTCTGGTAACAAAAGACTTCAAACTCAACACTGCAACATCTCTGTCTCTGGTAACAAAAGACTTCAAACTGCAACACCTCTGTTTCTGGTAGCAAATGGTTTCAATTTTAACACCTCTTGTCTTTTGATAACAAAAGACTTCAAACTCACACTGCTACAATTCTGTGTTTATAGTGAAAATACTTCAAATTCCGTCCATAGTGATATTTTATCTGCCCACAGTGATATTTTATCTGCCCACGGAATCAAGTGGCTTTAAGTTCTCACACTGTTATACTTCCAAATTTACCCTTCTGCTCTGCTCTGCGTTTACAATGCTCAATGCTATTCAAATTGATATCCTTTGGCTCTGCTCCTGGTGATAATAATATCTATGTCTTCGGAATGGGATACCGGCTACGGAATGAAGTTATGGCAGTGGTCACGGAATGGAGTAGTGGAGTGAGGTGGAGGGATTGTATTAATGATTGAAGAGACGGCGGAGGATTTTACGACGGCAGAGGGAATCATCATTAAATGATTTGGTTAAGAGACGTGGAAAATTCAAATACCTTGGCCATTTCACCGCTTAAATGCTATCGGATATGAAATTGAAATGGAATATTTTAATCCAAAGTCTGTAGAGGGTTTGTTGGTGTTTGATCAATAAAAACAATTAAAATAATCTTTTCGAATAATCCATAACTAAACTATGCTAAACTTTTATGAAATGCCATTGTAATTTTAAACTTGTTACCTCTGCCCTTTATTTGATTTTTGTAGCCTTTGTCTTCTCTGCTCATCTTTGGAGGAATCTTTCATAATTTTCTTGATGTTTTTGATTCATGAATTCACTGGGTCACTTTGTTGCAATTCTGATGTCTGCTACTTGATGCCTTCAGGATTTGTAGCTGCGGAAAGACTAACGGGCTGCAGAAAGGCTGATCAGCTGCAGAATGTCCACTAAGCTGCAGAATGTTCCTGTAGAACACTTTAATCATGAAAATGGAATGTTTTTGGAGTATGGGTGAAATGTTATGTGGTATGAATGAAAATGGATGATGGATTATGATATGTATGAAGTGGATAATGAAATGGAATGGATTCAGTTCATGAAATGGAATGAAGGAACATAAGGGTTGTACTGCAATTCATGACATATTTTATTCACTTACAGCAAGATATCAAATTTTGTGTTTTGACATGAAAATGAGATGAATGGAAGATGGAATGAGATGGGTGAAGTGTGGAATAGAGTGAAATATGAATGATGGACGAGATGGAGTATGGATGAATAAGTAAATGGAGTGAGATGAAATGAATCATAAGCACTATGGAACTGAACTTATGATTTTTATAACAGCTGCTTATAAAAACAAAAATGGGAAAAGTTAGAGTGTCAGAGAGACTCTGATTTTCACCCTATCTTTTCTGTATAAACATGCCAATCAATGATTGGTTTTCATGTTTATACCTTTATTTTTTTTTATTTTTTTTTATTTTTATTTTTTTTTAGAAGAGAAATGCTTCAGAAAATTTAATCAAGTTGATGAAGAAGAGAGACTCTTCTTCATTAACTTCACATCATTGTCTTCTTGAAACTTCTTGACAAACTCTTCTCTTGAGAGTGGCTTGTGGTATAGCTTCAGTCTATGGCCATTCACAAGAAAAGTGACCTCTTCTTCATCTATAGTTCTGATTTTTACTGCCCCATTATCAAAAATTCGAACAATTTCATATGGCCCAAGCCAATGTGTCCGAAATTTCCCTTGAAAATCCTTGAATTTTGAATCAAACAAGAGAGCCCAGTCACCCTCTTTAAATTTCTTCTCCTTGATGTACTTGTCATGCCATCTAGCCCTTTGCTGTTGGACTAGACTTGTTTTCCGAACTGCATCTTGTCTGATCTCATCCAATTCATTAATTTGCTCCAGTCTATGCTTTTGTGCCTCCGTTAGATCAAGTCCTAGCTGAACTGCCATCTTGAATGTTTGAATTTGGAATTCTATAGGAAACAAAACTTGCTTCCCATAAACAAGCTCATAAGGAGTATGGCCTGTTGTGTTCCTCCATGTAGTTCTATAGGCCCATAAGGCTTCAGGAAGCCTATCTACCCAATCTCTTCTATGTAGATGAACAGTCTTTGTTAGGATTCCTTCAATGACTTTATTAGTAGATTCCACTTGGCCATTTGCTTGTGGATGATAAGGAGTAGATGTTCTATGTCTGATTTTGTACTTTTCCATCATTTGCTCCACTAGCCTTGATGTAAATTGAGCTCCTTGATCTGTAACAATTTCCCTTGGGACACCAAAACGAGTGAAAATATCCTCAAAGAGAAAAGTAACTACAGATGATTCATTAGCAACAAGTAATGGTTTAGCTTCTACCCACTTAGTAACATAATCAGTGCAAACTAATATATATTTCTTTTGTCTTGATGGAGGACTAATGGGTCCTACAAAATCCAAAGCCCATTTTTCAAAAGGTTCAATGTGTACCTGGGGTTGTAATGGCATCTCACCTGAAGGAGAAGGTTTCCCTACCCTTTGGCAACTGTCACACCTTTTGACATACTCCCTTGCATATTTAAACAAAGATGGCCAATAATATCCTAAATTAAGGATCTTATAGGCTGTCCTCTTATCTGCAAAGTGTCCGCCACAAGGTTCATCATGACATGCCTTGAGAATTTCAGGCATCTCATCTTCACGAACACACCTTCTAATAATCAAATCTGGACCCGTCTTGTACAACTCATTAGCGACCCATGAATATCTTGCACTATCATTAATGATTTTTCTTTTATCCCTTGCATTCATAATTGAAGGAAATTTTCCTGAAACTAAATAATTGGCAATATCAGAAAACCATGGAGTTTGAGTAGAGATTGCAAAAAGATATTCATCAGGAAATTGATCTTCAACCGGAGTGTCATCTTTGATATTTTGAATTCTAGACAGGAAATCAGCCACAGTGTTTTGTTTTCCAGGCCTATCTAGAATAGTAATGTTGAATTCTTGCAATAATAACAACCATATTATAACTCTACCATTAGTGATTGATTTATTCATTAAATATCTAATGGCAGAATGATCAGTGTGAATAAAAGTTTCATAGCCGGTTATATAGTGTCTAAATTTGTTAATGGCATGAACAACAACTAAAAACTCTTTTTCAGTTACAGTATAGTTTAACTCTGCAGGAGTCAAATTTTTACTGATATAATAGATGGCATAGGGAATTAAATCTTTCTGTCCCAATACTGCTCCCAGAGCTGTATCGGAAGCATCCGTCGAGATATGAAAAGGTAACTTCCAGTTAGGTCCCCTTAATATAGGTGCTTCATAAATTTTGGTTTTCAGGGTTTCAAAAGCTAACTGGCAATCAGAAGTCCACTTAAATTCACAATCTTTGGTGAGTAATTTGAAGAGAGGAGATGCTATTTTGGTGAAGTTTTCTATAAATCTCCGATAATACCCTGTAAATCCTAAAAAACTTCTAACATCTCTTTGACAACTTGGAATGGATAGGTTAGAAATAACTTCAACTTTCGCCTCATCAACTCTAATCCCATCCCCTGAAATGTGGTTCCCTAAAACAATACCTTCAGTGAACATCATAAAACATTTTTCATGACTAAGAGAAAGGTTTGCTTCTTGACATCTTTTTAAGACCTTTTCCAAGTTTTCTAAAGCATCTTCAAATGTATCCCCATAAACTGTAAAATCATCCATGTACACCTCTACACAGTCATGTATCAGATCAGAAAAAATTCCTAATACTGCCCTTTGGAATGTTGCAGGTGCATTGCATAACCCAAATGGCAATACTCGGTAGGCATAGGTACCTCAAGGACAAGTAAATGTGGTTTTATCTTGATCTTCAAGTGCTACTTGGATTTGATTGTAACCACTAAACCCATCTAGGAATGAAAAGTACTTTTTACCTGCTAATGTATCTAATACTTGATCTATGAAAGGTAAGGGAAAATGGTCTTTAAGAGTAGCTTTATTCAGTTCTCAGTAGTCAACACACACCCTCCATTTTCCATTTTTCTTAGGCACAATCACCAAAGGAGAAACCCACTGACTATCTGAAATAGGATAGATGAAATTAACATTTAACAATTTTTGTAATTCTTCCTTGACAATTTCTCTAAGATTTGGATTCATCCGTCTTTGAGGTTGTCTGATTGGTTTGCAATTTGCCTCTATATAGATGTGATGAGTACAAGTCTTGGGACTTATCCCTTTCATGTCAGTGTATTCCCATGCATATGCAGAAGAATGTCTCCGTAATACTTTGACTAACTCTTCTTGTTGAGATTTTTCTAGGTTTTTGTTTATGTTCAAGGTTTTGCCTGGAAAAATTTCACTTGTAGAGCTGCCAAATTTTTCGATAGAATGAAGAGACATCTGCCTAGATGACAAGAACTCAATATTGGATCCCTCTTGAAATGATTCATGTTTATGTTCTGGAGAGGATTCAAATTTTTCTAGAGTATTCAGAATTTGATTATCTTCACTAATTTCTGAAATTGTGAAGAGTGGTTGTAAATATTCTTCATCCTCTATCCATTGAGTGTCATCTAGTTCTGTAATTGTCCTAGCTGGAGGATATAAAGTGAATTTATTTGTTGAAATACCATCAGAAATATACATATCACCGGACCTACAACTAATAAAGGCATCAGCTGTAGCCAACCAAGGTCTTCCTAGTATAACAGGATGGCCTCCTAGATTATTCTTGGGTGTTAGGATCATGAAATCCACAGGGTACTCCCAAGAGTCTATGGACACTGGAATGTCTTCTATTACCCCATCTGGTCTGATCACAGATCTATCTGCTAATTGTAATAGTGTGGGTGTAAAGAGAAGATTAGGAAGTTTCAGTTTGTCCATGATTTTTCTACTCATGATATTTATTGCTGCTCCTAAGTCAATGAGTGTGTTTTGAATTTCAATTCCGTTGATGTGAATTTTGACAACTGGATTTCCTGGGTCAAGGTACTTTGGAATAGTAATCTTGCCCATCATAATGTCTGCTATTTGTCCTACCAGTTGAATTTTCTTGGTTTCTCTTATTCTTTTTCTTGTTGTTTTCATACTCAACTCCTTTATTGTTTTGGCTAAAATTTGGATTTCCTTGATGGCTTGCAATAATGGAATTTTAATGCAAACATTTCTCAATTCATCTAAGAAATCATAATTAGGCACCATTATTTGTTTTTCTACACCTTTATCGATTTGTAGTCTTTCCGGAAAGGGAGGTATAGAAGTAGATGTGGATGGTTGCTCTAATACTGGAGTTGGATTCATTGGATCTTTTTGTTTCAGTTTTTCAATGATTTGGTCTTGAAAGGATGTATCTTCCTCAAGACTTTTATTAACCCGTAGGGAGTCTTCCTCAGAATTGTCTTGTTCTTGTATGATCACAGAAGGTTTCCTCTTCTCAAGTATTCTTCCAGACCTAAGTTGAACATCACTAAGGTCTAGAGGAGTAATTAAATAAGTTGGAAATTGTTGTCCTTCTATCATGTATGTATTCCGAGGGTTCTTATTATTGGGGTTTGGTATGGGCTGAGCTGGCAATTGATTGGATTTTTGAGGGAATGGTAATGGAAGTGGTTGATTTTGATGTGGTTGGTTTTGATGATGTTGTTGAGGATTTTGTTGAAAATTTTGTTGAAGATTTTGAGGAAAATTTTGTTGAGGATTTTGAGGATAAAAATGTGGATATGGTGGATAGGATGGTGGATACTGATAATATGGAGAGTATCTTCCATAGGAACCTTGTGATCCTTGTGCCCAAGCTTGAGATTGATTTTGAAATTGGGGCCAAGGTTGCTGCCAAGAATTCCAAGGTGGAGGTTGATTATACATTTGATCATGGAATCCTTGTGTCTGAGGTCCCTGCCAAGGTCTTCTAGATACAAAGTTAAGAGATTCTGTGGAGTCTGTAGGAGTTTCCTCTTGAAAAATAGCCTTGAGACCAGGAAGAGAAGGACAATTCTTGGTCTCATGTTTCTCAGAACAAATAACACAGGTTTCTACAACTTTTACATCTAGAGGACACTCTCTCAAGGCATGTTTCTTCCTACATTTGGGACAAAAGATTGCCAAGGCATCAGATTCAGCCTTTTGTTTGTTTTGTATCTTGAGGGTGTCTATTTGTTCACTAAGACTCCCTAAGATGTCAGATTTAAAATCATCAAGCATGTGTCCTATTTCTGATCTACTTACTGTCCCAGAAGCAGACTTACTTGCCCTTGCAAGAGCAGGATCTCTTGGACCTTTGATAGTTTTAGATTTCCCTCTTGAAAGGTTGATACATAACTCAGATATTTCAGGTAATGTGAGTTGTGATATATCCCATTTTCCCATCATGTTAAGGATATCCAACCATTCATCCCTAATTGTTTTCAACAAAAGAGCTTTTAAAGTGTCCTGATCTAGGTTTTCCATTTGTGCCCTTTTTATGTTGTATTTAAATCTTTCCAACAAATCTTCTAAGTTTTCATCTTCTTTTTGTAACATCTTTAACACTTCTTCCTTATGATTAACCGGCATACAATAATCCAAGCATCTCTCTAGAAATGCTTGTCTCATGTCTTCCCATGTTCTAATAGAACTACTGTTTAAACTCATAAACCACTTCAATGCTGCTCCTTTCAGAGTTGAAGGAAATAATTTCAATTTTTGAGCATCTTGCAGATAGTCATAAGTTCTACACAGCACTTCAAATTCGAATAATAAAGTCTCAGGATCCTCAGTTTTAAGTCCATAGAAGTTTGGAAGGACAGAGGGTGAAATGTTTTTCATGGTTGTATTGGTTTCTTCATCAAGTATAGGGAACCCAAAAGAGCTTCCTATTCTACCTCTTCCTCCTTCTTCACCTCTACCTCCTTCTCCTCTTCCTCCTTCTCCTCTACCTCTACCTCTACCTCCTCCAAATAAGGTGTGTTCTCCATTAACAACTCCTCCTCCTCCTTCTTCTGCCATGGTTGACTCTCCTGTGGAAGTAAAAAGGTTTGTGTCCCTAACAGGAGTCTTTAGATCTTCTATAGCAGATTCAGTAGATGAAGTGGAAGGTTTCTCTAATGGAATAGGTGACCTTAGATCTTCTAGAAGTCCAAGATCAGTAAAGGATGGAAGATGGGTTTGAGTTGAAGGTGTACTGGCTCTGGATCTAGATGAAACAAATGGTGTTCTAGATATCAAACTTCTGCCTCTGCTGCTTATAAATATTCCCCTTGAATCTCTCTCCCTACGCATAAAATTGTTTTTGGATGATAAGAAACAAAGGTTACCTAGTTTTCACTTCCCCGGCAACGGCGCCAAAAATGTTGGGTCTCAATCTCATCTCCTAAACTGAGCTCATTTAATTGTCAACCAGGATTTGTAAACTGCTGAAGTGAAGTGTACCATATGTACCTAGGTGCTTGTTTCCTAATGCGTTGTGTGTAGTGTTTTGTGATGTTTTTTGTCTTTTATGTTGATTTATGATGTTTTTGGTCTTTTGGTGTTTTATGTTCACAATGAAAATGCCTAGAAACTAATGGAAAGAAGTTGGCGGTCAAAAACAGAGTTAAGCCTAATGTATGGAATGATAAATGCAATTGGAAACACTGGAGCAGAATCTGAACTATGACTAAATAAAAGCAAAAGCTTGATAATGACTTCTTAGGCAAATGACACAAACTAAACTTGAAAAATGATCACTAAATATGCAAATCCTCTAACTAAATAGTTAAACACTAATCTTACCATGATGCAACTTTTTGTTCTAAGCTCATCTATTCTATGACTAATTCCTAGTTCTATTCTGCAATTTAATTGAATATCACAGAACCTTTACTCAAAGAGTTATTGGTTTCTTTTTCAAAGTAGTTCTTTTGAGGAAGAGCTCTGTTTATAAAATGATGAGGAGATTGCAGAGAGATTTCAGACCTTATAGTGATGTTGTCTTCTGTTCCTATGGCTATAGATCATTTGTAGTTTTTAGAACAAGAAGATATTTGTGAATAATGAAGGCTGTCTTGTTAATCCTAACAACTAGAGTAATCTATTGTGCAATGGATGACAATTTGAATATGAGATGCAAGTGCAATGAGTTAATCTAAGAATGAACCTAAGATGCTACTAAACTAGATCAATGTTGAATTATAAGTCATCATCAAACTTGAAACAAAGTAACTGAACATGAATTAAATGCAATGAAACTCCGGAGCATTCTAACTATGCTAACATGCTTTATTCTATGAAGTTACACAATCTGCTTGTTCATCATTAGTGATATTTTGGAAGAGTTCCTTCTTTTGGAAGAGATAGAACAATTTTAACTGTGTAATTGGGTGCAATTGTAAGCAAATAAACTGAAAGAAAATGAAAAACTAAGATATCATACCCATACCCTACTCGTCATTATGATGTCTTGGGCAAGCGTTTAAGAGAAAGAACAGAGATGATACTTAGTAAAAACACACAACTAAATCATTCATTATCACAGTCATGTCTTGAACTTCTTAAGGATGTCTTGGAAGAGTTTCTTCTTGTGGAAGAGTGATTAGAACAAGTGTAACTATGATAGTGAATAGAAAAAACTACAACTAATTCCTACAGTACTATAGCTATTCATCATTCATCATTATAATCTGTTGGAAGAGTGTCTTCTTGTGAAAGAGCTGGAATGAATATAACTACAGTAGCTAGTTAAAACAACTATAAATTCAATTCCTAATCCTACAATACCATAGTCATTCAACATTCATCATTTTAATCTGTTGGAAGAGTGTCTTCTTGTGGAAGAGCTAGAATGAATACGACTACAGTAGCTAAAACAAAACAACTACCAATTCAAATGCAAAACGTAAAGGCAGCTAGAAAAACTTATCTAATTTACGCAAAAGAAATCCGTGCAAGAGGCAGGGGCCCTCTACCACTTGACGGCATTCAACTTCAAATTAAATCACGCCTTCAAAATAAATTTGTCTGCTCCATTAACGATGCAATAGTTCGAACATAACACTCTGTGTTTTTAGGAATGTATCACAGAGTTTAAACAAAATCTAGCAGCAAATCTAACATAAAATCTCTAACATAGCTCTCGGTCTCCCAAGAGTTTATAAAGCAAATGCACGTAACAGTAATTACAACAATTTAGGAATAATGTCTTTCCTTATCCGAATCATGTTAGGAGTCTTTGAGGTGGCTACATGAAGAAGAAAAGACATCTGGACTGAGACAGTCCTAGTAGGAGTCTTCCTTCATAAATGTGTTCCCACGTGCATAACCGTACCCAGAATCCATTTCTTCCTCCATGATGAGCAACGAACCATGTAGACACGACGTGGATCATGCCCATATGCAGTTTTTCTCAAGAGGCCACCTGGAACATACTCAAACATGAAGGCAGCTGCAGAATCGCCGGTTAGCTACGGAATGTCTGCATTCTGCATCTAGTTCCGGTCAAAATGCTTTATAATGGAAAAAATCACA